>OX401422.1:21403114-21426915 GCA_947846245.1 Cerastoderma edule | reverse complement strand
TTAAGAAATGGTCGAGGTGTTCCGAATGCCACAATACAACAAATATACATAGTACAATTTAACTAAAGTGTCCCAGTTATCAAAACAACTTTATCATAATTTGTCTAATGTTAGACGAATGTTCACATCAAGAAATATTAATGTTTAATAAATCAGAGAGTAGCATCTCCATCAGACTTTTTGAATATTTATACAAGATCAACTACATACATAAATAGTTGTGTTCGTATGGTAAGTTATTAAACACCATCAATTCTTTTTACTGAGGTTGAGAACTAATTCACGGTTTGGCAAAATAATATTAATACTCTTTTCGAAATTTAATGAATTCAATGCAACATGATTTATTCTTTAACCACTATCCTTAGTATAATAGTGTTTATAGGGGAAAGCAGTGATTGGGTTGATAAAACATGCACACTACTGGCAAGAAAAAACAATACCCTTTAATATTTGCACTGACCACGGCTATTTGATTGAAAACAGCATTAACCCCAATCTAATACAAATGTTTTAATTTTCTTCTGTAGACAATGTCTGAAATTTGTTAATTTGGAAAGGAAGTATTCCTTACAAATTATCTAATTTATGTCTAGTATTTGTTGCATATATCTTTTCAGATTAATCTTCAGAAACACCAAAGGGAGTTTTTAATGAGGGCAGATTATAAAATTGAGTTTGAAGTATTTGCATGCAGCACCTAAAAATAATTTATGCAACATTGTACAAAACTGTTGAGGCTGGTTTGAACCATCTCATTCTTGGACAGTTTGTTATGGCCATGGTTGTTATTGTCGGTGTTTATTGTTGAATAATGCTGATCTTTGTAAAGTTGGTAATACATTTTTTTTGTAACTATTCCAACCTGGGTGAGATGACTGTAATTATATTGTCTATAAATAACACACTTCAAGGCTATATAACTCTTGTGATGGAGTTGATAGATTTAATCTTGTATTATTGATATAATACATTGATCCTCTGGTAAAACTAGCTAACAGATGATAACGACAAAAATATGATGAAAGACTTAACATTTTTGCTTAGAATTTCTTTACATTTATTTAATGGGAACATGTTTCTGCCTGTCTGTTACTGAAACTCTTGACAGGAATTAAACCTTACTCAAGAGAGAGACAGCAACATTTCATTTCAAGTTTTGGCCTCAAGCGTTGGAATCAACTGCCATTTCAAACAAAAGCTTTTCTTATACCATATTCAGAATTTACCAATTTGATGCATCTATAATGGTAAATAATAAGAGGTTGCTTTATATAAGGTAAGACGTTCCTTCATAAAAGGATGGTCATACTATATTCTTGCATTGAACCTGTAAGTTTGACATAAGATGTATTCAGATGAATAAAGGCTTTATTCACCACAATGATTTCATCTGTTGACTGTCACAGATAGACCAAAGAAAATGTCGAGCTGTAGAAACTTTTCAAAGGGACAAACTTATAGCTGTGTGCACTATATTTGTTAAAATTGACATTAACAATTATTGTCACTCAACCAAAGACGGTATCCAAAAATATAACTTTTATTTCTAAGTTTAGCTCATTGTTTATGAAATAAACCTGGTTAAATGGTTTGTAATACCTGCAATACATAAATTATTATGATCTGTACATTTTCTGTACGGTTTTATTCTGAGTTGGTAAGCTGTCAATAGTTTAGTCTTATATGTTACTTACTGGGTAAGAAATCTGTGTTGGCATTTTATCAGTAGAAAACAAAGTATTTTTAAAAAAAATAAAAATCTCAATCTGTGCAATAGTCCATTTAATTGTTTCATTGGGCCGTACACCCATTAGATTTCAATCCCAATCCACAATACAGGATTAACCTAGACCATAGGATAAACCTAGAACGTAGTACCACACACAGGACTGCCAGTACAATAAGTGAGCTATTGTGGCGTCGAGTACTACAGACAGGCCAACCCAGGTTTGATCCTCGATGGTGATCATCTATTTCACAGTGGAGTGTCCTTTGGCAAGACACATTTCCTAGCCTAGCACTGGAAGGTAGTCCAGAGAACATGTATTATAACACTCAAAGTTGAGCCCTGTACATTAATTGAAAAACAAAAAGCAAAACACATCCCCCTATCTAGAATTTCAAAACTGTTTGGTAGATATGAAGTTAGTACCGTATATACTCGACTATAAGTCGCCCTTGCCTATAAGACGTTTGGTAGATATGAAGTTAGTACCGTATATACTCGACTATAAGTCGCCCTTGCCTATAAGACGCACCCCTTACTTTGATCTAAGATTAGGGGAATTCAGCGTTGACTCGACTATAAGTCGCATCTACTTTTTGATGATCGTACAGATTGATCATACACCGATGAATGATGCAAGGGTTTTGTCAACTGTAACATTGTCTTCCCACATTATTTGATATCTAGGGATACGATGTTTTTTAATTAGCAACTAATTAGCGGTAATTCTGTTTTAGGATCAAGTGTGATTCTAGGAAAATGTGCAAAAGATGGACAGTCAAATTGAAAGATTAAAAAGGCTTTTATTTCGGTGAGTGTGTTGTATTACATATTATTTTTCAATAGTGATGTCATCGCAAACTTCCCAATACTCTGAGAGCCCCAGGAGGACCAAACTTTCTTCTTTGTCTATGTACAAATCTGTCAAACCAAAGATGGTCTCTGTCTGACCTCAGGGATTTCAGTCAGTCAAGGGCCTAGGGACTACGAAAGTCTGTGAAGTCTGTCATAGTCCCCTTGTATAATAGTGCTGGTTTTCAGAGTCTGAATAATGGTGGATCAATATTATGAGTATTCAAGTGATCAATGACTGTTTCTCTTTATCTGAATCTTTCAGGGCTGTCTATTGTGTATGTAACACATATTGACTTAATAGCAAATGATAGTTTCATATTGAATTTCTTACAGAATAACCACACATATGATTCTAGAATTACTGGTACTGTCACTACTATTATATACAACATATTGCTTTGTATTGGTTGTCTTCTCTCTCCAGCAGATTGTGAAAGTTTTGCTCCAAACTGATGTCAGTAGATGTTGAAAAAGAAAATTTGAGGGAATCATTGCAGTGCTGGTGTCCATGAATATAGAAATGACATCACTATAAAGTGAGGTGTGTATCATTATATCACCTTATTAATACATTTCAATAATTTATGATAGTTCTGCTCTTTAAAAGCATTTATTCTGGCATCTTAACTGAGTTATCTTGACATAAAGCCTCTACCGCTTACAAGTAAAAGGAAATATCATGAAAAGTTGTTAAAGATCAAAATTCTTTTCTTTATACCTGTCACACAGCCCATTTGCTAATACAGAATTTTTTGTGGGGCCCAAATTGTAAATAAAATCAAATAATAGTTATAAAGTATGAAAACTTATGTTTTCTTTATGATATTGGGTAGAAACCATTGTGCTAAAAGGATTAATTGATCATTAACAAAGATTTCTAAAGGCTTCCCCAGCAAATGAAATTGACAAATATGTTATATATAGGGTGAGGGCTCAAAAACATTGTGATAAAAGCTCAATTCGGATATCAATCTTTTATCCCAAATTTTAAGAATCTTAAGACAACTATGATAAAAGGGGAGGGAAACAAAGTGACACAGTCTCTATGTTACATTAGTTATTTAGTCTTTAGTTGGAGGTGTGAGAAGTGGGTCAATATGACATATATGTTCAGGCTACACACTTCTTAAAGTGAATGTTTGTAAGTTTTCAGTGAAAATGATAAACTTTTTAGTATTCAAAATGATTAAAAATATGGGTGTTCATAGTAATGTAATTGTTGATCATAACCTCGGTACTATCAGAGAAATATCTATACAGTTCACACCTACAAAAGCCTCTGACCTTTATGGCTAGTTTGAACAAGGATAAATTGGTGAGGCCCCGAAATAAGATAATTTTTAATGTCTTTATTTCTCCAATTATACTTCAATACATTTTTCATTTATATCACAGCAGAAACTTTACCTATTCTTGCATCTTGTTATCTCAACTACTCAAACTTTTCAAAGTCATTCTCACACCTATCCACATAGATGATCAGTTAAAAACACTGTTGTCAAATGATCAGTTGTGTTGCCTTTTTATATTCGAACATTTTCTCTATAACAATGCACAAGGTTCCTAAATTTACATAAACAATCACGAATGTCAAACGAGCTTATTAATCATAAGTCCAACTATCCATAAACTATAGAAAACAAAAACTTTACACCTGTTTAACCCTTTACCAAACGCCAAATTGTCAACTGGCCCAAATGGAAAGAGTTTGCAGACGACATTTGAAAATGTGATTGAAAAAAGGAGAAATTGCTCCTGATAAGCAATTTCTCCTTTTTCCACAATGCTTTCCAGAGTAGTCTGCGGTCAATTGTCGTTATTTTTTGGTAACACGTGAATATGAAAGATGGTAATCAACTAGATCTTGTTCAATAAATGTTCACTAAAATCTGTTAATGCAAGCAGTGCACTTAATACCGAAATAGATTATAACATACCGGTAGTTATAATCTTGTCCATATTTTTGTAGTATAATTGATATTTAATTTGTGTTGAATGAAATAATCAAACTTTGTTCTTTCAATGTCTTTTAATAGCAAATTCGTAAATATTGAATAGATTTCTTTTAGTCAAAAGTGTCATTAGATAAATGGTGGTTTAAGTTTGAAAATACAGTTGTGTTCATTATGAGCAGATTGTTGTTTTGCACAATTTTATGATAATCATTGACTTCTAGGTGTAACCTCAAATATTTGTAGGATAAAACTCAACCACCATGACCTGTGATGCCAGTATATATGGCACATATACTTGGTTGGTCTCAGATGTAACCTTTCATATAAATATATTTATGTGAGGTTCGTTTACTCGGTTGTGTTACGGAAATATCCGTTTTCATTACGGATACGTTCGGGTGTTTCCGGAATGTATGGTCATATATATACCGCTAGCGCGGGTTTATTGGTCATAGACGTTCAGAGCGGGCTATAGTACAGATGCCCTCCCTCCCGCCCAAACTACTCAGAAATTAAAGACAAGTTCCATTTGTCTGGGAGGTGTTCATCCTCCATTTGCATTACCGGCTTGGTGTACAGAGCAAAACCAATGGTTCTCATTAACCAGGGAAAAAACAATTACTCGTTCCCAATGCATAACTACTGATTGTCTGTTTCAGAAGTAGCGATTACCTGTTGTTGCCGATAACTAATTCGACAAGAATACTGCGTGGTATGGGTGGAGTTGGTTTAGAAGAGGATTCAAAGGACAGTTATTCAGCAATCAGTGTCTATGATTGCTTATTGTGTTTTTCATATTAATAATGCATAAATGCATGGACACATTATATTGCCGTAGTCAATTGGTAATATGTTATATGTTTGGAATCCTGAGTGAGATAGTACATTGCTAATAAAACTGTGGCCCGTTCCGGACACTACTACACTTAATCGTTCTGTTTTCCTTTTACCCGTAGTAAAAGATTACTGTATAAATGATTTATATTTGGCTGAATGTAATGAAAGAAAATATAAGTATTTTCAGTTTGTACTGCCTCAATGTGAGATGACAACTTACAAACATGTCAGTGGCTTTGCTTTTAACAGAACTAATTATAATTTCAGATTATGGTATTGAGAAATCTCTGTGGCAACTGAACCAACAATAAGTTAAACCTGAGGTTTATGTGGCAGAGGAGATGTAAACTATTGGAAGAATGGTAATTTCTTTCAAATAAACCATAATCATAGACAAACATTATGATTTTGTTGTTTGAAAAAATTCAACAACAACATGTTTTTTGTCAAATCATTATAACATTATTTCCACATGTCGGCTTACGCCTTCATCAGGATAATGGATTTGAATATAAACAACGTTACTTGGGGGAAAAACAGATGCATTTGATAAATAATTAATAATATACAGAACAGTTCGTTTCAAAAGAATCAGTATAGTAATGTGATGAAATTGAAAAATAATCTTCTGATAGGGCAGAAAACATTATGGGAAAAGGAGAGAAATTGCTTGTTCATTCCAACAATGTTTTCCAGAGTCGTCTGCAACAAAGTGGTTAAAGGTCGTTATTGTTTGGTGATGGGTTAGACTATCTCGTCTTTCAGTGCACATTGAAACAACAGTTGAAAATTTCAAGTATCAAAAGCTTCGTTTTGTTAAAACTGAGTAGAGAGTGATGTGATAAAGGGAATATTGACTTGTTATAAACCTTTTTTGTCACAATGTTTCTTCAGATGTATTGAAATGAGTCAAAGTTACCAGTAAGTAAAAATGATCATTTAGTGCTAATCATTGAGTTGAAACATTACTTGAAACAATATAAATTATTATTGCGAAGAAAAAAAGTTGATCAAATGAGTAAGTTGTCCTTTTCCAACAATTATTAAACAAATTGTTGATAAGATACTGAGAATGTTTGATACTGGAAGGATAGTTTGAAAATGTCAACTATAATATATACTAGTGAAAACTATGCTGTAAGTGAATAACCAATAACTTACAATGTATACTAGTGAAAACTAGGCTGTACGTGAATAACCAATTACTTACAATGTATACTAGTGAAAACTATGCTGTAAGTGAATAACCAATAACTTACAATGTATACTAGTGAAAATTATGCTGTAAGTGAATAACCAATAACTTACAATGTATGCTAGTGAAAACTATGCTGTAAGTGAATAACCAATAACTTACAATGTATACTAGTGAAAACTATGCTGTAAGTGAATAACCAATAACTTACAATGTATACTAGTGAAAACTATGCTGTAAGTGAATAACCAATAACTTACAATGTATACTAGTAAAAACTATGCTGTAAGTGAATAACCAATAACTTACAATGTATACTAGTAAAAACTATGCTGTAAGTGAATAACCAATAACTTACAATGTATACTAGTGAAAACTATGCTGTAAGTGAATAACCAATAACTTACAATGTATACTAGTAAAAACTATGCTGTAAGTGAATAACCAATAACTTACAATGTATACTAGTGAAAACTATGCTGTAAGTGAATAACCAATAACTTACAATGTATACTAGTGAAAACTATGCTGTAAGTGAATAACCAATAACTTACAATGTATACTAGTAAAAACTATGCTGTAAGTGAATAACCAATAACTTACAATGTATACTAGTGAAAACTATACTGTAAGTGAATAACCAATAACTTACAATGTATACTAGTAAAAACTATGCTGTAAGTGAATAACTTACAAGTAACTTACAATGTATACTAGTGAAAACTATGCTGTAAGTGAATAACCAATAACTTACAATGTATACTAGTGAAAACTATGCTGTAAGTGAATAACCAATAACTTACAATGTATACTAGTAAAAACTATGCTGTAAGTGAATAACCAATAACTTACAATGTATACTAGTGAAAACTATGCTGTAAGTGAATAACCAATAACTTACAATGTATACTAGTGAAAACTATGCTGTAAAAATCAATAACTTACTATTATTGTTAAACAAAAATGAGATATGCCTATATAGTTTATAGCAAAACACATCATAAGAGATGAATCTATAGAATACTTATGATTTTGATATGTTTTACCTGTTATTGGGATATATATATATAGTAAGGATGGTTTTAGAATTCATTACACCAAAAACAATTCTTTTTCTATTTCATATTTATAACGACGTCTGGTGACAACTATAGATTATGAAAAATAACCTCCTTTATAACATATATAACATTTTGTAGCAATAACAACAATTAGAGGAATATCTTATTATTCACAGTATTTTGAAAGCGATTTGTAGCAGTAAAACCCAAAAGTGTTGATATGAAGTTTGTGGTTGTAAGTTACAGATACCTAGAATAAACATTACTTATTTTTCGACTCAGACACAATTTTTCTTGTTATATATTCAAAACCTAACCTGGTGGAGGCCAGTGGTCCAGGGGTAGAGCGTAGGCTTCTGGACAAGAGGATCGTTGTTTCAAATCCAGTGAGTGGCGGGATCTACCTTGCATCTTTCATTAGACCTACAGAAATCTGTGATGCTTATGCCCAATCTGTTCTTACATAGATTTATGTAATCCAAGTCAAAGAAAATTAAAGACCAGAACAGGGTAAGATTTAGAACTTATATACAAACAGGTTGGTGATTATAATAGTTTGGGTTCATATCACCAGAACTTGTATTTAGGGGAGTTCTTTCCACGCGACTTTCTTCATTTTCCCACATAATGTTTTGATTAAGTATGAGTAATTATTTTCCAACTAATTGGATTAATATTGGTGTTACCATTGAGTACATGTAATAAACATTTATAACTTCCTCTTCATGACATTTCTTATTCTTTAAGTGCTTAACTCAATGAACTTAACATTGAAAGCACAGGTTTTAAAAAAGGTAAATCTTTGGCTCTCATCTTTATGATTTCTTCTTGAATCAGAAACTGACCTATTTTGTCATCTATCAAAAGTTTAAGGTCCATTTAGACAGTTTATTGGGAATTAGAAAGTGGTAATAACAGACATAACTATCCACTATCTTGATAAGACATCTTATTTCAAAACAATTAACCCATTACCTTTTTTTGTAATTGTGATTCTTTCAAATTAGAAGCAACTGCAGAGAGAAATTTAAAACAGTATATAATGTTTCATTTATGATATAAGGATATGCCTAAACAATAATTGATTGTTAAAAAAGATAATTATTTTATTTATTTCTCACCATTATTACTTGTTCACAATGGTTTCTTCAGTCGTCTGTTGCAGGTGCACCAAAATGAAGCAATAAAATTTATCAACAATGTGTCGAAATATTCTTTCTTGCTGTGAAACAACATGTGACATTATAGGATTCTATGACAGGTGTGTATATCCAAGTCTGTTTGGAATCAATTTATGTGTTAATAGATGTTTCCTGGGCAGGATTAGGACATTGAAACAATTGTGGAATTCCTGTAATTTTTCTGCAATAAATATTCTTTTTACAATCACCATTGTAGCTACTGAGATTTTAATGATTGTGATTAACCATTTACCACACGCCAAATTCTGGACATTCCCAAATTGAAAAAGTTTGCAGACGACATTTCAAAATTTGATGAAATTGAAAAATAACCCTCTGCTAGTGCAGAAAATGTTGTCGGAAAAATGAGAAATTGCTTGTTAAGTGCGAGAAATTGCTAGTTAAGAGCAATAAATTATTTTTCCTTTTCACAAAATGTTTTCCAAAGTTGTCTGCAACAAACTGGTCAAATGTCATTATTGTTTGGTAATGGGTTAA
This sequence comes from Cerastoderma edule, assembly GCA_947846245.1. Classification (NCBI taxonomy): domain Eukaryota; kingdom Metazoa; phylum Mollusca; class Bivalvia; order Cardiida; family Cardiidae; genus Cerastoderma; species Cerastoderma edule. The sequence goes on along the minus strand of OX401422.1, from coordinate 21,417,604 downwards.
AGGAGAACTATTATGCTATATTACTCAAATAAGAGGTGTTTTTGACTTTCCAGATGCATAACTTTTTTTCAGAAATATGGTGATAGGATTTCACTTGGATGATCCAAGCTGTGACTGTAGACTTAAGTATCCATGTCTGGATCATTTTAACTAAATGGATCCCGGAATATGTCGATGATCTGGCCAAGGAGTCTTATAGGCACCACCACCTGTTTACATGGTAACCATATAGTATCATTTTTATGGAAAATCTTTATTTTTTTTTTTTCTTTAATAATTAAATTTGGGATACTTACTATATGAAAACCGGCTCTTATTTTGGCTTTATAGGAGATTTTGAAATATTTGTCATTTGCACTACAATCGGTAGTCAAGATTTCCAATATTAGTGCTTAATGCAAATTACAGCAATGCATGATTTAAGCATGGGTGTAAATAGGCACTGGTCATAAATAATACATACAAGATGCTCTCAAGAAGTTTATCCGACTTATATTGTTAACACTTTTTGGAAATTAAATTCATTTTAAGAAGGCAAAGCTATTGCGAAATGAAAATCTAGTTGATTTTATTTGCTGTACCAAATTCAGATAAGTTCTTGAAGATAAACTGTACCAAATTCCCATGACTTCTTGAAAATAAACTTATGTAAATATATTAACAAAGCAATTGTTTGTTTCGCTAATGTAGGAAAAGTCACATTATGATTTAATATAAATTATGCTTTATTCTTTTTACCTTAATCTCATTTTAGTCGACAACAGAGATTTGTTTGTAAATTATGCAAAGGTAAGGAAATGACATGAAAGAGGTTATTTGTATATTGATTATTTACATTTATGTTAACTTGCTTTTTTTATTGCGCCAAGTCTTGTTTCCCCTTTTCTTTCATCAAGTATTATTTAATAAATTTCATGCAAATGTAAAGAGAAGAAATCTTTCCAACAGAAAAGGGATTTACTCATGACCATCAATTTCTCCTTTTTTTGCAATGGTTCCTACTGAAGGTCAGAATGCTCCTGTTTTATTCTTGCTGGTTAGATTCCAGCTTTTAGAAAGCTTGGGTATATGAATCTTAAAAAGGTATCTAATCTCAATTTTCTATCAAAGTGAATAATGATTCTAGAATTTACTATAATACTGAAAATCCTACACAATGTTTTCATAAAACCCAATAGTGAACAGTTGAAGGGAGATAACTTCTTTTCATAAAAACGACCAATTGTTTCTTTACTAGTTCATTTCAATATCTTTCTATTTTTTGCCCAACCATTTTGTAGTTTGATACACAGTTTGATTCCTTTACATGATGATGAACACTGTTGTCCCTATTGGCATATTTAGATATGAGTTCAAAAACATCCAATGATTGAAGAAAAATAACATTAAATGATATACAGCAATAATGTGAGAACACTTCAGTCATATATTGCAGAATTATGATACACTTAATATCTTCTTACAAGTTTTGCACAATAATTTCTCTAAACTGCTGACTGCTTTTACATATGAATGTAATTCAAACTTATTCATTTTTAATTGATTAACCCATTTCTAAACAATAACAACAATTGGCCAGTTTGTTGCAGACGGCTCTGGAAAACATTGTGGGAAAAGGAGAAATTGCTCTTAAACGCAAACTTTTAGAATTTCCCAAATTTAAAAAGTTTGCAGACGACATTTCAAAATGTGATGAAATTGAAAAACAATATTCTGATAGGGTAGAAAACATTGAGGGAAAAGGAGAAATTGCTCGATAAGAGTCCTCTGCAACAAACTGGTGAAATGTCGTTATTGTTTGGTAAAGGGTTAAGCCTTTAGTTGTCTTACACACCACAATCATTTTTCGTTTACTATGATATTACTGACTGTATCAATTTCTATAGCACTTTTTAATTTTGGGTCAAATGATTTTTAAACTAGAACCTATCATGTAACATCTTCTAAAATCAAGTTTGGACACCATGCATATATATTGAACTTATGGACCCTTTTTGGCACATTGTAAAGTACCTTCAGCTGAGGACTCCAGAATCAATTGTGACAGAAGGGGAAATTGCTCATGATAATAAAGGTCATATTGTCACAATAGTTTCTACCCCATTTCTTGAATAAAATATAATTCAAAATTCATTTATATTGTCCATTGCACCCCTATTCTATTTGAATATTCCACCTTCCTTTATGGAATAACATCATTAAAGACTCTTAAAAAAAACTTTCAGTGATGATAGGCAGTTAAGATTTCTTTCATGTTTTAACAGTTTTTTTGCATGTTTTTATATGATAATTGAAAACTAATTTATCTTCAGAAGAGAATGGAGAATGCTGTGAGTTGTACATAATAGCCACCAAAGACAGGCGCATGGAGAAGAGACAAACAGATTTAAACAGTCTCAACAAGATAGCACTGAGGTATTCCATAGTTCACCCAATGGGGACACTGTTAATGTTACAATTGTATTTCATAGAGGACTCCCGTAAGACTAGAATTTGTAATTCAACAGAATCGACAAAGCAAAATGTTTTTTGATTATATGATCATCATTGTAAATAGAAAGAGATGATGTATGAAAGGTTTGGTCAACATTAGCTTTGTTGGAATCTTGATGTCAATACGTACACCTTTCATCACCTGACAATAACTAACGTGGGTGATAATGCTGCAGTGGTAAAAGTCAGCCTCTGGTACGTAGAGTCCCAGGTTCAATCTCCATTAGCAGGTGAAAGTGCCGAGACAAACCTACAAATCCATGGGAGTAATGGTTATGTATCCAGTAAGCTGGATTAACCCTTCACCAAACAATAATGACATTTAACCACTTTGTTGCAGACAACTCTGGAAAACAATGTGGGAAAAGAAGAAATTCCTCTATACAAGCAATTTGTCCTTTTCCCACAATGTTTTCTGCCCTATCAGAAGATTATTTTTCAATTTCATCACATTTTGAAATTTCGTCTGCAAACCTTTTTTTTTAAATTTGGTGTTTGATAAAGGGTTAAGGGTGATGAATCTGAGCTGTAAGAACTTATTCCACATTAGGTGTAAAATGGTGAAAAGCTTAGACTAAACTTATAGCACTGTACAAGATGAAAACTTATGACATTGCTGACACATGCATCATCCAATATTTTATTCGGAGATGCCAATCTGTTCCAAAATTCTGTCTCCAACTGAAAGATAAAGTTAATTTTCTGTTCCTCCCTATTAACAGGATTCCTTCCTACCATCCCTTTGATTTTCTCATTGTTTTGACATTTATGGTTATTTGATATCAGTAATTTGTTTACAAGGTATAAATCCAGCATATCCACTGGTGAAGCATCCTTAACCCTTAGAATGTTGGGTAATTTTCTTAAACAAGATTTTTGTGTCGTTTGCTTTTCAAAACCTTAAATAATTATGTGCTAAATTCTGATATGAAAAGATACTCAAAGTAGCAATCAGATAAGACCACAGGCCAGCCGCCAATTTATTTGGCAGCGGGCCTGGATCTAATCTGTTTACATTAGCATGAAGTCAGTTTCACCACTATAAGGGTTAAAATTGTGGTCTCAATCTTCAAGCCATTTCTAAAATTATGTTCTAAATTTAAGTGCTTTAGCATTTGCTTCTATTTTAAAGCCATATAAAAGTGAGTTAAAGAAATCATATATCTACTCTATGGAAAATTCATTATTTTTAAAGCTTTTGCATGTTATATTTCCAGAAATGTGTATAAATGGTACTTTCAGGGTATATATTATAATCTTCTATACAAATCATTTTGATAATATATAAAGGACTTGGCAGGATAAAAGTGCCCATTCCTTTACTCAATAGGTATTGTTGTATGAATGATACTTGTTGCCATATACTATTACAGCATATAACCTGATTTGTTTAATGTATGGATGACAACAAGTAAGTAGTTGTCTTGAACCTACATAAGCAGGCTGGAGTGTCATAGGCAAATCAAGTATTTTATAGGTGGCATTCAAGCAGTGTATTTTAGAGAGTTGGCCTCTTGCACCTGGATTTGCTTCCTGTTAGGTGAGTTAAAAATTGCCAGGACTAACCCACCAAGCAGCACAAGCACTGTTTTAGTATCCAGGAAGCAGTCATTAAGAGTGAATTAAAAAAGGGTCGTGCTTTCGTCAAAATTGATGTAAAATAAATGAGTTTAAAAGAAATCAAGTATTAGAGGAAAGAATATGTGTGTTTGTCCAAAATGACTTGATACTATAGGCATTTTGTCTTTTTGCAAGGAAATGCAGGGGCTACGATTTGACTTTTCATCATCTTCATGTGGGAAAGCAGTCAGTGGGTTTGGTGAATATTGTACCATGCTGATAATGATATACCATGAACAGGTTTGCTGATTGCCATGATATAACTGAAGTACTGTTGATGAATGCTGGTCAACTCAATTCCAACCAAACTTTGGTTAACCCTTTCCCAAACAATAATGACATTTGACGACTTTGTTGCAGACGACTTTAGAAAACATTGTGGGAAAAGAAGAAATTGCTCGTAACGAGCAATTTTTCCTTTTCCCACAATGTTTCCTCGCCTATCAGAAGATTATCTTCCAATTTCATCACATTTTGAAATGTCGTCTTGAAACTCTTTCAATTTGTGACAGTCAAAAATTTGTTTTTTTTGGGAAAGGGTTAACCCTTTACCAAATGTTTAATTTTCGACTGTTCCAAATTGAAAAAGTTTCAAGACGACATTTCAAAATGTGATGAAATTGAATTATGATCTTCTAATAGGGTAAGAAATTACAAGCAATTTCTTCTTTTCCCACAGTTTTCCAGAGTCATCTGCAACAAACTGGTCATAAAGGTTATTGTTTGGTATTGGGTTAAGAAAGGAGACATTTGCTTGAGAAAGTAAAGTTTTTTTATGAAACAATTATGTTTCAACGTTCCCGGCTTATGCCTCCATCAGGATACTGAATTTAGATATTTAAATACAAACATCAGACATGACATCATAAGATAGCGCAACAGTACTTGGTTTGTGATGCATATTGTTTATTATCAAGCATATACATTACAGTTTACTTCAATTAAGATAGTGTAGTACTATAAGGGCCATAGAACCATCATATATGTGGTTCAGGCAGGAGACTACCTCTAATTAAGATTAAAATCAATCAAATTTATGGTTCAACCTCAAGTACAGTTGGACTTTAAAAAAAGATTATAGATTTAGAATTGTACATGTATTAGTTTTTGTTCTATGATATCCCAGTCTTTTATCTGTTGGTATAATGAAAAAAGTCTATATGAACTGATTGATTACTCAACGTTTTATTGATATTTACGAATTATTTAACCCTGAAAATGCTAGGTAGTTCTCCAAAAAATAAATGGTGTCATATCCTTTCCAAAACCTTTAATATCTGCTTGATTTGATGATGAAACATTGTAGAAAACAGGTAAGATCCCAGACAAGCCACCAATTTACTTTGCAGCTGGCCTGGACCAAACCTGTTTGCTTAAGCATGAAGTCAGTATCAGCACTATAAGGGTTAACACTTTGCCATAAATATTTATGTCTATGAAGTAGATGCAAGTTATTATAATGCTTCTAATCTCCATTGACACAGTTTTACCAGGTGCTCGTAAGGGAACTATTGTTGAAACCTTTTGTTTTCTGTGGTTTTGTTACATTAAAGGTGCTTGTTTACACATTAGCCAATTTGCAAATCAAAATATAGTTTTATTGAATCAATTCAGATTTTGTATTGCTGTAAAATTTAGCTACTGAAAGCAAAATTGGTTAAGAATGTTTCAGTGTATCTAAGTATCCATAGACAGTGTGTGGTGATGTTCTAACCTGTTGTAACGCTTTTGGTTCTCAATTCATACTAATTTCTTGTATACAGGCTCTAAATTCTTACATACAGACTGGTATTACTTCCAATGGCCATTCTCTAGTATGTCTCATACAACATTACAGCTGCTATACAGTTTTAAAGAAATAAAACTTAAGTATCCAACTTTTTCTCAAACCTTTGAACAAGCAACTCAAAGCAGTAATGCTAACACAATTTTGAACAAGTAAATTGTTTTCAAGGCATCTACTACTTACCTTCTTATGATATTAGTTAACAGTTTTAAAGAAATAAAACTTAAGTATCCAACTTTTTCTCAAATCTTTAAATAAGCAACTCATTTTGTACATTCGTTCATGATTTGGATAGAAATGATAATGGCCTAATGAATACTTGGTATTGTACTTGTTGTATAATTATATATCTACTTTACTGTTTATACTTAACACATGTCACTATAATAAAATATTTGTTCATACTTGTCCGACTTGTCCACAACCAATATAAGACAATGGTTTGATAGAATTAATGATTACAATGGATATGAGTAGAGTTTATAGTTTGACAGACAACAGTGTTGGAAGATTTAACTCCATTACCAAACAATAATGGCATTTGACCAGTCGGTTGCAGACAACTTTGGAAAACATTGTCGGAAAAGAAAAAATTGCTCGTAACGAGCAATTTCTCCTTTTTCCACAATGTTTTCTGCCCAATCAGAAGATTATATTTCAATTTCATCACATTTTGAAATGTTGTCTGCAATCTCTTTCAATTTGGGACGTAGGGAATTTGGCGTTTGGGAAAGAGTTAAAAAAGTTGTTGTTGGTTACAGCAAAATTACATAGTTTATTCAAAATTTTAATTAGCTTTTTTGCTAAGTATACAACTCAGCTGGCCTCTCAATTTTGTTTCGTAAGGGAAAAGCTTCAAGAACTTTGGTTTGTTTTTGCTCTCTATTTCTTTTTCCTTTTATTTTACAGTATACCTTGGAACCTCTTTTTTCTGAAAGATGTTTCCTAATAGGTATCACTATGAAATGTTTGCAGACAATAATTGTCATGCTCACATTTTAGGAAAATAGTCGTACAGACTGCATTCAGATAAGAGCCTGTATTTTTGTGTCCCACTTGTATGCAAACTGTTTTGAAACATAAGAGAGGTTTCTGTGTGTTATCCCATTACCAAACAATAACAACATTAAAGCACTTTGTTACAGTCGACTGTGGAAAACATTTTTGGAAAAGGAGAAATTGCTCTAAACAAGCAATGTTTCCTTTTCCCACAGTTTTCTGCCCTAGAAAAAGATTATTTTCCATTAAGTAGTCGGCAAATTTATTCAATTTTGGACAGTCAAGAATTTGGCCTTTTAAGTCCCATCAGAATATTGACTGTTATGCACAAATGTATATATGTATGTAGGTTGGACCTATAATTCTAGAGTAAAAGAGGTATAAATATGGCAGAAATAAGCTTGATCATATGTATTTAAATATTTCATGATGTTTTTACCTTGTTGTGATTTTATAATTGTACATAATTATGGAAAATGAAAGCCTTGCAGCTTCAACAAAAGAAAAAGAGAATAGATGGTTGGTGTCGTGAATTTGAAATGTTATCGGGCAAGGCGTAGGAATATTATCTGGTGAGTTGAAGGCAAATCAGATATTGATTGTTCTTGATGGTCTATCAGTTACACTTTTGGAAAATATGTCTTGTCATCAATGAATTGAACCTTTGACAACAGTCTAAATCATCAACGTTTCTTTAAAATGGTCATCTATGAGTCAAATTATGGTCAAAGGGAGATAACTCTCAATATAATCATCTGATCAGCCCCTTCTTGACTTTATAGATATAGATTTATAAAGCAATTTAAGTGAAACTACTTGATTTCTATGTAAAATAGATTGTGTTTGTTGCTAATTATCATGTTTCATGCCTCTGTATTCAAGCAATTGCTGGCCTGGTTTCTATGCAGAGACAGAGACATGGCTTCCATGTATTCTTTGTCTCTGGCAGTGAATAGAACCTGTTCCTGAGCGATCACAAGCATATTGTTTAATCCTTACAGTGCTGGAACTGAATTCATGCTTACACAAACAGGTTAGTTCCAGGCCAGCTGCCAAGTAAATTGGCGGCTGGCATGTGATCTAACCTATTTGCTACTCTGAGCATCTATCCTCATCAAAATTAAGCAGATATTTAAGGTTTGGGAAAGCAGACGACACAAAAATGTATTTTTAGAGAACTATCCAGCATTCTAAGGAATAATTACTACACTATCAGGCCAACTGTCAGTAGACGGTCTGAAATCAGGGCCCACCCAGGGGCATATTGCAGAATTATTGGAAAGCCATTTTTTGTCTATCAGTCACATCAATGTGTAATATATTTGTGTACAATTACACATGAAGAGGTGTTTTATAGGTAGACTAAAATTTAAATAAGTTATTTATGAGTGATTGGTGAATTGGTTGATGAGCCTATTTTTGTTTTCTGTGATGGAATCTTGTTAACCAGACCCCTTCTAATGATCAAATATCAACATTACAAAAAGATCACTTGATAGTTGATTTGAAAACTGGTTAGACATTGCAACTGTTTGAGAATTTCTCTCTCCTCACACTTATTATTTAGATTTTTGATTCAGTCACAAAATGATTCACAATGTGATAATGTATACGTAATGGGAATCTTCATTTTAACACAATCATATTATTTTTATCTGATTTTGATTAACTTGTCTGTAATTGTCAAATATTTCTCTACACTTATAAGTAGAATGGGTATAATATAGTAAATTTTCAGTAAAAATTTACTTGTCCGCTTGGACAAGCTTGGCAATATAGACAATAGATTTTGCCACCCCTGGTTTGTATAAGATAGATTTGCTCAGTAAGAGTTTTACTCTGTATTTTAACATTATTAGTTGTCTATGTATTTGCATGATAATGCAACCAACTCCCAATAAAGGGTGTTAATATTAATTTTGTAGACTGCATTTCAAAAAATTATTTTCAAATTTTGAAAAAAAAAGACAGATTCTTTAGATTTATGTTGGTAAAATGATGAAACAAAAAATATTTAATAATTGAGAAATTGGCAGATCTAATTGATATATACAACAAGCAAGTAATCTAATGAATAGGAGGCTGGTATGTTAGTATGCTGGTATGTGTTTTAGTGTTGAATTCTCCTTTATGTTTTTATAGAGATGCACTCCAAGGTACTTAAATGACTCAGGTATTCTGCAGCAGACAACAGAATAAATGACTTGTTTAAAAATAAGTTATCAGAAAGCACTAATATGATATATAAGAGCTGAGTATTGTTTATATTCTTCAAAAAGTTGCCCTCATTACTTTAGTCAGTCTGGTGAGGTAATATCAGAAGCATTGATATAAACCCTGACCTGTACAATTTAACTGATATATAACTTTTGGAAATGGAGTTCAAACAATTTACCCAACCCAAAGTAACAATTTCCTTCCCCAAAAGCTTTATTCAACTTTAGAAGCTTAATTTATGTTCATTTTTTCAAGCATGCATAGATTTCAATCTGTGTCCCTTGAGTCGGGGAGTGTTTTAGTTTTTAAACTTTCACAGCTGAGTGATATCCAAAAAATTCTGATCACATAGCACCAGGATATGACTGAAATAAGGATTAACACAGCCTCAACCCCAACAGATAAATCGCAGTCAACATGTGTTCATGTTCAAACAGTCTGTTTTAGACTTCCATTTCTCTGCTGAGTGTTGGAAGTAACACCTTTATAAGGCATGGGTTATCTGAAAGTTGACTGGTCGACTCATGCAGGATACACAATGTGGCTTTCATTGGCAAAAGTAGGTGAAAAAAGCAAAAATACATGGGTTCGGCCATCTTGTTCCAACATAAGATCGTAATCATTGGTCATACCTGTAAGTGCTGTATCTAACAAGCATTTTTGTGTTTTCCTTACATGAGATAGTCATGAGATTACCACACACATACTCTCTCTGTAACTCGCCTACAGCAAACTATTTACCATTGTGACACAATATAAGATATTTATTCAAGCAACTTCTCAGTTTGTGCTACAAAAGATTATTTAAAAAAAATGTATTTTTCATGTATTTACATTTTCCACATTTAATCCAACTTGCAGGACTAAAACAATTATTTGTTATTAAGGGTAACTTGACCCTACCTAGCTAATTGCTCCAATACTGACATTTTGTTACAGTTCCAGAAAAAGGTTTTGATGCAGTAACATTCATAATGACTTTTCCATATCCATCAGGCTTTAATTCTGAGATTGGTCCAACTTCAAAGTATGAGATATTTATCAAATACAAAATAAAACATTTATTTTATGAGCAAATTCTCCTTTTGTTTCATTTATTTTTATGGTACTATGCTCAAGGTGCCAACAAATCAGGAAGTATGGGGTAATTGATTAAAAGAAAATAATATAATATATATCAAAGCAATCCTGAAATAAACAAAAAGAAAAAGAAATTCCTGCCTACCCTTCCTTCTGATTTTGGAGTTGTGACCCTAAACACATTTTCTTTTTGGCGTAATCAAACAATCTCTTGATGAGGGTAAGTGTTAATGTTTGCAGTATAGGGACTTAGTTATGAGTTTTGAAAATATGATGGTTGTTTTTGAGTTTTGTTTGAATATATAGATTAAGTGTAACTTAATAAGCCATTCATAATTTGGTCAAGTCATACAAGACATTATGGGGGTAGGCATTAACATCACTATCTCAAAGATTGAGATCAGTTTAAACTTATTTTATTCAAGAAATAAACACCATTATATACTTTACAAACAATTTGATGAAACAGTTGGGAACGGAAGCTAAACGTTTATTAAGTTCCTCTCCTTGATGGCAACATACAGGTCATTTACAATTAAATAATATTGTTCACGTAAATATGTAACAAAATGAAGAGTTAAAGTATATTTCAAAAGTATGATTAAAATAATAATCAAATGGCATCTAAACATTTGGTGTGACAAGAAATAGTTGGAACCAATACATGAAGCTTTTTAACTTTAAAATGAATTGTCCTCTTCTGATAATATGACATCATTTTTGTACACTAACATAACAAAGGCGTAGGAGCTGGGGGTGGGGTGGGGTGGAGGTAGAGGGGCCCGCCCCCAAATATCCGGACCGTGTGGGCCAGAGTATATTTAGGCCCCCCAAATATTCACAATGGAAAATGAGATATTTGAAAAGAAAAAAATAAAGAAACGAAATTTACAGCAGAATAAATATAAATGTGTGTATTTTTTTGTGCTTTATCTGATACCAATTTGCCTTTATATTGGTAACAAACAATAACCAAAACATTTTTGACACCATCATCGTAAATTGCAATCTGAACACATCGGATTTATTCAATGAAAACTCAGCTCACGAAAATAACTGAGTAGTTTTGATTGACAAAAACAGTGATGTAAAACGTGTCATTTAAGCAGTTAGACCCAATATATTGTATTCAGTTGATAGCTAAAACTTAAAAATAAAATAATTCTTTGATGGTGGTAATAGTCGAACCCGTGGTTGTGACAGTCTGACAGCAGTCCTCGTAAGATCAAATCATTATACTTAATTTCAGCATGAGTTCGAGACCTGCCCTATCCTTTTTTCTTTCTTCATTTTTTCGTTTTTTTTTTTGTATTAAAGATACATGTTTTCATACGCTTTCTTTTAACTCTTATAATGTTATTGAATTTGTACATGCATGAATAGTCATGACAAAAGTTTAGGAACATTTATTCTTAGACCAGAAAATGCTCCTACGCCTATGCATCAGATTAGATTATTGACAGCTTTTCATTACTGTTAATAACCGTTTAGTAAAGAAAAGATATAGAACATCATCAATTTTATACTGCAGATGTTGCAAATAATTCATTTTTATAAACAACAGTCTATTTATGAACTGGATTTCCCATAGAAGTGCTGTCAGGCCTGAAGGCTTACGTTTCATTCCTGAACGAAAATACAGGATTTCGCTAACTAAGAAGTAAATTAATTTAAAATGGTATTTGGTTAAGTGCCAATGACTGGACATATCAAACACTTTTGATGTTTATTACTCTCAGAGCACAAATCTCTGATCCTTTTATATGGTAAAGAAGTTCTCTTAGGAAATAATTCATTAAATACATAAGCAGAGCCAATACTGGCTTATCTTATAATGAGACGTTTTCCCAAATTGAATGAGTTTGCAGACAACTTTTAAGATGTGATGAAATTGAAAATTAATCTTCTGATAGCACAGAAAGAGCAATTTCTCCTTTTCCCACAAAGTTTTTCCAGAGTCATCTTCAACAAACTTGTTAAATGTTGTTATTGTTTGGTAATGGTTTAAACTTATATCAAAATTCACTTGACCGTTAAGGCTTTTTGACAAGCTGGGCAATATTGACAGTTGATTTGGCCACCCTTGCACAGACACAGATAGTGTTGGATAGATGACATGTGTAGCTTTTTAGTTAACCCTTTACAAAAAGTCAAATTTTGGACTCTCCCAAATTGAAAGAGTTTGCAGATAACATTTCAAAATGTGATGAAATTGGAAAAGAATCCTCTAATAGTGCAGAAAAGATTGTGAGAAAAGGAAAAATTGCCCGTTTAGAGCAATTTTTCCTTTTCCCACAATGTATCCAGAGTCATCTTCAACAATGTGGTTAAATGTCGTTATTGTTTGGTAATGGGTCATTTGTAGGTGTTTTGCAATTATGTTTAACCCTCTTACTCCATAATACCTATCTTCATAGGTCCCTCAGACACAGATAGTGTTGAATTGATGACATGTGGACTGATTCCTGTTTATGACTTATGACAACTCTGAAGGACTGATAAACTCTTGAGGTAATGTGGTTCATAATGTTAATATTAGATTTCACTTTTCCTTGTATATACCTATCTATTACACATTTGACGCCAATTACTAAAAGAAGAGGAGAAACTTATTTTATTACATTCAGGGCAGTAATTTACCCAATTTTCCTTTGTGTGTATAATGGTGATCACATTTTTAAAAAGTTAATGGGTGAAGCTATCTTTCCTTATTTTTCCATGGCTTGTGTAAGGTCAGACCATCATCACAACATTGAAGTAGTTGTGTGACCTTCAAACCTATGATTTATTCAGAAACAATATCGATACTAAGTCTTATTCTTTTATTGTTTCAATTTACCGAGCTAGTAGAATTTATAAAGAAACAAACGCATTCATATATTGATACCCACAAGTCAGTTATATTTGCAAAAGAAGGACTTAAAATTTACAAATTAGTCCCACAATTTTAAGTTTTGGAATGTGAGATAAATGAGGTCATACAACTTCAGCAATCTTAAATTCACTTCTTCATATTGATACAGTAATTGTTTCTTTGAAAAGTTCTACAAAATTTAACATAAAAGAGCCCCCCTCAGAAATGTGTACTTTGGGGGTAAATAAATGTTAGAAATTCTATGTTCACAATCCTTGTCACATAACCTTAGATCATCTTCAATTTCTTTACTTATAAGTTGCTAAAACCCCATGTTTTCATTAATTAATGCCAAGTAAACCTACGCGACCGCTGTTCTCCTTTGGGAAACTTGGTTTATAAATTAACTGGGGAATTCTTTTTTGCACGCCTTGCTATCATGTGACATCTAAAAATATCAAACTACACAGCAACAACAACAACATAGTAGCAAAGGATGTAATCCTGTGCAGAGTTAGGGCGGAATCTTAAACACTCAATGTAGAAAGAGAGAGTACTTTTTAATTTTTTTTTTCATTATCAAATTGAGCAAGATTCAATGTTTTAATTTCATTGCAGTTTATTTTCCTGCTTGCTCGATCAATCTTTTATGTAATGTATGTGACCAAGCACATGTGCAGTAAACGTTTCTGAAAACCCATGTGACAATGGTATCTAAAATAACCACCGCTTACTCTAAGTTAAGATCGTTGTTTACAAAATAAACCTGTTTAAACGGTCTTAGATATCTGTGATTCTTAAGTTATTTTTCTTTTCAGTACAGCCATGAGCAGGGTTGGGACGCCGTCAATAATCTAGTTCTATGTTACTTTAGAAATTACTGCTGTTGTTTTTATGGTAGAAGACAATTTATTTCAAAAAGAGAGAGGGTCTCTTTAAAATGTGTAGGAATTGTTGCATAAAGGATAATGTTTACAGCCTTCACTTATCCACTCTCTTGACCATTTTGCATAAACCAAAGCATCATACTACGCTCTTCTCAGATGTACGTTGGAATATCCTATATGTAAAGATCAAGTTTTCAAAAATCTGTTTCCAAGTATCACAAAGACTATGTTATTTTCCTTAATTTATTATTGCTGGCCAAAATTTCTTTAAATTTTGGTTTGTCACAACAGTCTCATGAATTAATGGCTTAAATGATGAAAACAGAATTAAATCAGCAACCATGTGGTTATATGTTACAAGTATCTAGTTTATGTAGGTAGATCCATGGTTCTTGTTACGTAACCCTTTCCCAAACAATAACGACATTTGACGACTTTGTCGCAGACGACTTTAGAAAACATTGTGGGAAAAGGAGAAATTGCTTGTAACAAGCAATTTGTGCTTGTAACAAGCAATTTTTTTTATTTTTCCCACAAGGTTTTCTGCTCTTTCT
>OX401422.1:21387264-21402614 GCA_947846245.1 Cerastoderma edule | reverse complement strand
AAGGTATAAACAAGTGAGATAACAACCAAAGATTATTATAAGGTATAAACAAGTGAGATAACAACCAAAGATTATTATAAGGTATAAACAAGTGAGATAACAACCAAAGATTATTATAAGGTATAAACAAGTGAGATAACAACCAAAGATTATTATAAGGTATAAACAAGTGAGATAACAACCAAAGATTATTATAAGGTATAAACAAGTGAGATAACAACCAAAGATTATTATAAGGTATAAACAAGTGAGATAACAACCAAAGATTATTATAAGGTATAAACAAGTGAGATAACAACCAAAGATTATTATAAGGTATAAACAAGTGAGATAACAACCAAAGATTATTATAAGGTATAAACAAGTGTATTTCTATCAAACTAGCAGAAGCTACTCCAGATATAACCAGAACTTTAAGTGCATGGGTTTGTGGGTATTATCAAATTACCAAACAGTAAATCCAGAGACATAGATAACATGTTATCTATGTCTCTGGTAAATCACTCTTAACTAGCAAATTCTCCTTTCCCCACAATGTTTTTCTACCCTATCAGAAGATGTTTTTTTTAATTTCATCACATTTTGAAATGTCGTCTGCAAACTATTTCAATTCCGGACAGTCGCAAAGTTGGTGTTTGTTGAAGGGTTAAACACATAGAAGTTAGTATACTTCTTGTTATGTGTTGGTTACCATAGTAATAGAAATGTTGATTGAAATATTTTAACACAACGTTTTGATAACAGGCAGTTGTCCAAATATTATGAATATAAAGTTCTTTTCAGTCATCCCTAACATTACACAAGTATTTTTGTAAGATTGTACATTTTAGAAAATAAACCAACTCTCTCACCTTGCTGTTTGGTAGAAGTTCTTGTGACAAAGAAGGGAAGGGTTATTCATGAATTATTTCTCCTTTTGTCTGATTTCTTTACTCTAGAACTGCTGTAGGTTTGCAAAATTCAATCAATATCAAATTAGTTATTCAAGGTTAATTCCTTTTTTTTTTTTTAAAGGAAAACTCAAAATTGAATGACAGCCTGTCTAAAATATACATGCCTGTGTAATCACACTACAAAGCAGCAAATGATAATTCAAGATTAAAATAATTTTACATGTAATATGCATGTATTCTCATTCATCCCTCACTCTCTTTTATTCATTGTGACAAATGGATAAATTATCAGCAATATAAACATTTGTGAAAATGCTCTCTCCTAAATATCAAATATTTAATGCACCATATTATGGACACAAATTATGATTTATCAAAACCCAGGTACCATATATCATATACCATACATACCATTAAACCATATAACTTACTTGTTTAATACACTACACACAATCATGTGGTTATAGAAATATTTGTATCAAAGAAATATTTGTTAAGAGCAATTTTTGGTGTGTTTTTTTACAATAGCTTTACCAGTGATCACAATGTAAATGTTAACTTTCATACTTTAAACTGTTGTACTTTCTACTTTCTGCGTTTATCTTCATTGACGGCAAGTTACAAAATATCAAATGAAGAAGCAAGTCATTATTGTTCACCAACATCCACCATCTGTTGCCCTTTATGCATGAATAATTATGACATGGTATATTTGATACTCGACAGTCTTCCAAACACAGTCGAGGCTATTCGACAAAGTCCGTCACAATTCATCCTTTTTTTTTGCCAATTGCAAACAATCCCAAACGAAATAAAGTTGTATTGATGGATACTTAGTAACTTTATTGAATTTGATAATTTTCAACAAATGAAATTGTAGAATGAGCAATGTAACATAACCCTAAAACATCAAAATAACACTTATACACAACCAGTTGTATAACAGCATCCATGCTCTTGTGGTAACATCAATGTCTTCCTTATAAACCACATGGTTGAACATATCAGATGGCTCATAGGATATTTTTAGATACTCAGTATAGCATTTAGTTCATGCTTATCAGGCAACAGACGGGGAATGTTGATGAAGATTACTAAAGAAACTAGACTTGTAGACAGAAATAACAGAGAGGATGAAAAAGAACAGTAAATATTGTTATCTAACTGCTTTAAATCTTTGACATAATTTTGTTTTTATAATTCAGACTGAAACTCAGTATCTCATCTCCTTACATTCCATAATAACTCTATTCTCATATTTAAAACTGCTCTATGGTGTGACTGTCAATGAATCTGTGCTTAACCCTTTACGAAACTCCAAATTTTCTACTATCCCAAATTGAGAGAGTTTGCAGACGATATTTCAAAATGTATTGATATTGGAAAGTAATCTTCTGATAGAGATAAAAACATTGTGGGAAAAGGAGAAATTGCTTGTAACAAGCAATTCCTTCTTTTCCTACATTTATCCTGCCTTATCAAAAAATTATTTTCCAATTCCATTACATTATGAAATGTAGTCTGTAAACTTTTTCGATTTAGGACAGTCGGTAATTTGGCGTTTGGTAAAGGGTTAAGTTTATTCATTACATCCTAAGAACCTTTCATATTGCTTGATTTGATGTGAATGATACAAAGCATTGAAGTTGAAAGGTAAATTTCTCAATTTAATGATTAAATTTTACGTTTTACCTTAACCAACCAAAGTCAAGAATGATTATAACATCAAACAAGGAAAACCATTGGTAAGACATTTGGAAAAAAGAACTATCCATAAACAAGAAAGAACAAAGAATAACTGTTGAAGCAAGTGGACAGAGACCATATCAATAGTTTACCAGTACTGGGGTTTGAACCCAGACATACCTCTAGGTGTCTATGTGTCTATGTTGAGGCAAGTTTCTAAAGCACATCAATAGTTTACCAGTACTGGGGTTTGAACCCAGACATACCTCTAGGTGTCAATGTGTCTAAACAACACTAAACAAGAAAGAACAAAGAATAACTGTTGAGGGAAGTTTACATAAAGCACATCAATAGTTTACCAGTACTGGGGTTTGAACCCAGACATACCTCTAGGTGTCAATGTGTCTAAACAACACTAAACAAGAAAGAACAAAGAATAACTGTTGAGGCAAGTTTACATAAAGCACATCAATAGTTTACCAGTACTGGGGTTTGAACCCAGACATACCTCTAGGTGTCAATGTGTCTAAACAACACTAAACAAGAAAGAACAAAGAATAACTGTTGAGGGAAGTTTACATAAAACACATCAATAGTTTACCAGTACTGGGGTTTGAACACAGACATACCTCTAGGTGACAATGTGTCTAAACAACACTAAACAAGAAAGAACAAAGAACAACTATTGAGGCAAGTTTACAGAAAGCACATCAATAGTTTACCAGTACTGGGGTTTGAACCCAGACATACCTCTAGGTGTCTATGTGTCTAAACAACACTATAAACAAGAAAGAACAAAGAATAACTGTTGAGGGAAGTTTACATAAAGCACATCAATAGTTTACCAGTAATGGGGTTTGAACCCAGACATACCTCTAGGTGTCAATGTGTCTGAAACACTACCTCTAGGTGTCTATAAGAAAGAACAAAGAATAACTGTTGAGGCATAAAGCACATCAATAGTTTACCAGTAAACCCAGACATACCTCTAGGTGTCAATGTGTCTAAACAACACTAAACAAGAAAGAACAAAGAATAACTGTTGAGGCAAGTTTACATAAAACACATCAATAGTTTACCAGTACTGGGGTTTGAACCCAGACATACCTCTAGGTGTCAATGTGTCTAAACAACACTAAACCTGAGGCTGTTCTTCCAGTTGAACTATACTGGTTGTTTAAATCAGTGCCTAGCAATCCTTAAACCTTTTAACCTGTTTTCCATCTATGTATTATGATGAATGTTAGAAAAACATAATTGACTTGTTATGAGTATTCTCTTTATTTTTTACAATATTTTCAAATCTATTCAAATAAAAATGTGTTTGATGTTAAGAAAGGATTATGAAGGTTTGATGATGTTATAAAGCAATGTTGTATAAAAAAAAAGAACATGTAAAACTGGTATAGTTACTGAAAAACAACATAAAACTTATACATATGCATCATTTATTCCAAATCCAATAGGAATGGTTGGGAAAATGAAATTCATGCTCAAGCTTGATGGGACTTATTTTCCCTACACACCATGTGGGTGAAATATAGCACAAACATAATGTGTGAGAGCCATCCAAAACACTATCATAATGGTGGCCAATGTGTAACTTAAATACAAAAAAAACAATGCTCAAAGTATCAAGAAAACTGCATACTTGATTGACTAATATCTTTACATTGTCACTTAGGCTGCATTCAAGCTTGCAGTTTAGATATGTAATAACTCCAGTATATCTGGCTTTTAAAGTGAAGTAGTCTACAATGAAAGATCTGCAATAGTAAAAATAATCATGTATGTTGTGTCAAGTGTGGTGAATAACATATATAAAAGAATAAATCCTGGATTGTACAAGTTGGGTTCAAAATAATCTACTCATATATCAATGATGATCAGAACAATATTCTTTTTGAATGTTCAACAAATATGCTAGTCTGGGGTCCTGACCCATGCAAACCTGCATTAGTCTAATGCGGGGTAAAAGTGTGGGACAGGACCCCAGGCTATTATGCCCAAGGCGTTTTACTACCATCCGGAACAGTCACATGACAGTAATGGAGTCAGCGATAATGTTGATTACATAAAGTGAGCTGGACATGCGCAAAATATTCATCTTCCCATCATCACAATCCCTGTGAGTTTCAATAACAGAAATTCTATAAAAAGTAACTTATAAAAGGCTCATGATCCAATTATTCAGTCTTGCATACATAATCACATAATTATATCAATTCACAAACTTCAAATTGCATAAGTCATCAGATCTTTAAGGATTATTTCCTTAGTATATCATACCTATATGAATACATTGGTTTAAAGAATACTCAGTAAAAATGTGCCCATTGTAGACCATTTCACATTCAAGAATATCTGGCTATTGTAATTAAGTCTCCATATATATATTTATCTAGTAAAGTTCGGGAAGCCGAAATTACCCAGCTCTAAAAATGTTAAACTATTATTGATATGGATCATGGCTTTATCTCTTTTTATATACCCACCAACACATTCATTAATAGCATTCTCACACCTTTCACCTTAAGGACATTCTCCGTAGTTGTTTCTGACCACTTCATCTGCACATCCAAAGAAGATAATAATCTGTTACTGAAGTGGTACTTGCAAAGTAGTCTGATAAACGTTTTTATTCAGAAAATATTTACCGTATGCAATTTTTTTCCAAAGAATACTAATATTTTCACATAAAACTATACAAGGTTAATAACAATAATGTATTTTTCTCATGCATATAAAGCCCGCAGCTTCTATTTTTCAAGCCTAAAGTTATTTTAGTCGTTTTAAATGTTTTTCAAAGAAGGTCACCATGGAAACTGTCATTATACAGAAAGCTAACTCGTCAACATATACTTTTCTTTGCATTTTGTATTTCAATATTAAATTTTACTTTACATACGGAAAAATAAGAAAATTCTATTCTATTTTAAATATCTTTATTTATTTGTAATAAACATTATCAATTTTCATTGTTTTTTGTACTCATTTTGTCACAAAGCTGTCATCTTTGTCACATTTAGGCAATCTCCCATGCAGCGTTATCGTCCCCCGGATACTACCTCTGCAACGGGCTCACGCCATCTTTGCCACGAATCGTGGCAAACTCTGTAATATTGCGATCCAAACTGTTCTATGCATACATTTAAGTAAAAAAATATATGAATAAGGCAAAAATACTTTTACTTTATCCATACAGTAGACATTGAATATGTATTTCACTGATTCTTGCTAGAACTATTGTAAAGCCTTTTTACGCTATTGAAAATCAATCCGCGGAATGTTTACATCTTTGGTCTCCCGCTCGAAGTATAATAAGTCTTGGTTATCGGACAGCTTGGATACCAGTGATGTAAACAAACACGAGGTAGAAATTGGGAACGATGTCTTCACTTTACAGCTGTGATTTTTAAAGATTTCGCTACCTGCAATTATTAACTTCAAAATACGCGATATCTTAGTCTTTTGAAAAGGCAAAAGCTTCTTAGATGGCACATTCTTATCATCTGAATGGACGCAGATCTCTTCAAAATGATGTTCAGAAAACTTCCACGAATGTATGATATCAATGAGTTGTCGCTTTTAAAAAAGTACTGTACTTCCAAATAACCCCCTAATAAGCTTCACATGCTATGAAATGAGAGCTGAATTGGTTAAAAAAGGGTTGCAGAGAAAACACTATATAATGGCTGCCAGTGATTGAAACAATATGGATATTTGGATGATGTGTTCATGGTTTATGGGGCCAAAGGAAATGCATGAGCATAGAGATAAAAATGAGAGGAAAGAACCATAATGAATAAACTGCAAGTACCTTTTTCTAACTATGCTTGATTTTTTTTAGTATGTGATTCATGATTTACTAGTAACTTTATGATGTATGTATGCTCATACTTTGTGCAAAAGAATAGACAAACCATTAATGATTCTGAAGAAATAAGAAAGCTGTACATCCTTGGTTCTCCCCTCTATAAAACTGCCACAGCTGTTAATCTTCGTGGGGGGTAGGGCTGGGGGATGGCGAGGATGAGGGGGAGTGAGGACGCGTTTTTTTTTAAACGGGTTGATGGGTCAAGGCAAATTTCTGCTTGATTTAGTGCACTTTGGGGCATTTTAGTAAAGTGGTAAAACCTCCAACAATAGTGAGAAAAGCATTGCAATAAAACTAAAAAATGACTGACAGATTGTCAAGTTAAATCAAATCCCTTTATCAAACTGATTTCTACCCTTTTCAACTTAACGAATGTTATCTTTAGTTGCTTACTTTTTGGATAATTTTCACTATTCATATCTGAGAGAATTGGTCGATGCTTCTGTTAATTGTAATTTGAACATAATACAACAGCATTAAGTCCATCAATTCAGATGTCCTTATATTTTGGCACAATGTTCTTTCTGAACCAATGAATGCACATACTTTACCATGTCAACAATCTTAATAAGGGACAGGAGACTGATAAAACATTCCATATTTGATTCATTCAATGCAGAAAAAGAATTTCATTGATTACCATGATATAAATTTGTAATAAGAAGAGGGACTCAATTAGAAATTAAAACATTTTTGAAGCATTGTTATAACTAAATAAATCATGAATTGTATGTAATTTCAGAATATTTGGATGAACTGTATAAAGAGCAAGTTTAATTAGTTATTATTAACCTCTCTTTTGAAAAAAAATGAAAGAAAGAATTGATAATTGATAGGGTTAAAGGTGGCCAGTAATATGATGCTTTTAATGTATAGGATGGTCTAAGGTACATATTCTGTAGATGTTTGTTAAATGAAGAGTAACAATTAACGCTTAACAATTAAGTTTTCATTTCAGATTTTCACTTTACTTCTTCATATGATTTGAATTTTACATACAGATATCAGTTATAGTTGAATGAACAATACTCATGCTTTGCATCAAAATTCATCATAGTTTTTATAACTGCTAAGCAATGTCAAAACAATTATGACAACAGTGTATTTCTTAAGTTTCTTTCATAAATGCCCTATATAACAAATTCACAATAAGTGACCAAATGATGAATGCAGGGAGCATCCCCAGATATGGTTATAATTGCTACTTAGTTTTCAAACAGTTGCTTGTTAATAGGAACTTAAAGGACAGATTGTAAGAGTTTCTTTTATAATTCAAATGTTCTCTATGAATAATCTTTTAAGACAAAAATATACATGTATTATTATCATTACAGCATACAACAATCAAAATCTTAACAAGACAAGTTCTCATCATGAGAATATTACTGTTTAATGATATGATGATGAAATATTGAATTAACAAATTAGCTGGACTGTTGTTTGTTTAAAACAGTGTCTAGTTGATACATAATAGTTGCATTCATTATATTTCAAGAAAGATGATGTCAGAACAGTGTTCATAAAAGTTGACAGCCTTCTTTCAACCATAAATATTATTTGCTGTATAAAATGGAAAAGTAACTAAAGCAAAATTACTCAACCAAATACAATTTAACCTGAGGATCACCAAATAAATAGAAACAGTGTCCATCATGTGCATTATCAAAGTATGATTGAAGAATATGGTGTAGGTGAAGAGATAAGATAGGAACTTTCTTATCAGTAAAACTAGCTAATGAAAAGCTGAGTTTGATCTGAATGAAATAACGCTTAGATCTGTTTGATGAGTTAGATCTGGTTAATAATTCATTTGATCATTCTAATGTCTCAAATGAGTACCCACAACATAGGATTTAAAGAATCAATAATGGCTGAATAGGCCTATTAGCAGGACATCTGCTTCACCCATTCCTTTATTTTGCAGATATCACAAACCATTTAAACTGGTGTTTTTCTCTAAACAACCATCTAAACTTAAAAACATTTAACCATTTTGTTGCAGACTACTCTGGAAACATTGTGGGAAAAGGCGAAGTTGCTCTTATTGAGCAATTTCCACTTTTCAAGCCTTATCAGAAGATTATTTTCAATATCATCACAATTTGAAATGTCGCCTGCAAACTCTTAGAATTTGGGACAGTCGAAAATTTAGTGTTTGGTGAAGGGTTAATCCTTTCCCAAACAATAACAACATTTGACCACTTTGTTGCAGACGACTTTAGAAAGCATTGTGGAAAAAGGAGGAACTGCTTGTAACAAGCAATTTTTCCTTTTCCCACAAGGTTTTCTGCTCTTTTTGAAGAATATTTTTCAATTTCATTACATTTTGAAATGTCGACTGCAAACTATTTCAATTTGAAACAGGAACTATGCTGTTTGGGAAAGGGTTAAACGGTTTGCATTATCAACAATATACACTGTAAATGTTCTTTATAAACTTTTCTAAACAGTTAAGAATGGTATTGAAAAGCTGTCAATAATCTAGTCTTCTGTGACTTTAGAAATTTATATTTTCATTTTATTGAAAGAAAACTTCTTATTTTGAATTGTTAAAACCACAACATGTGAGATAGTCCTTTCAAATAAGTCTTTTGAGGCTTAACAGTATGATCTATGTCCAGTTAATAGTAATGTCAAGGTCTGAACTGACTGAAGGAAGATTTAAACTCGAAATGAAGAGGAATGGTGCTATTTGTTGTTGAGAAGGTCGCCAAGAATCTTGATTCATTGGATTTTCCTGAGAACGTTTCATTCTGACTGAGGACTCATTTGTTTAACTACGTGGAGGTTTGATTTGTCTTGGAGAATGTATTTTCTAGCTGTCATTCACTTTGTTTTGATCGAGGGGGCGGGTTTCGAGTCGTATGGAGCGTCGCATCAATTCTACTCAATAAGCTGTTACGCTTCAAATGTCAACTACTTTGTGTGTAAATAAATGTCTTTATTCTATTTAAACTGTCCTATCTTATCTATCTTTATATTGTGATACGACTAAAGAGACTTTCGTCTAACTTCTTGATTGATCTGAGCGTTAGTTTGCGTTTGGAGCTCGCTTTTTGCAAACCGCTAGATGCAGTATACTACTACACAGTCAGTTTCGGCCACGTGACCATGCCGGAAAAGTGGTACTATTTTCTGAGCCCGTCACAGAGATAAATGTGGGAGCGTAGCGGGAACCAATTTACTCTGGTAGAGATTGACATTTAGGTAGGTCTCAGTAAAAGGATAAGTTTAATTTCAGACTCTTGGTAAACTTTTTTGATGGTATACGTTCTAAATGGGTATTAGTTCTTTTTGATAGTATTACGTTCTAAATGGGTATTAGTTCAGTTTTTTTACCTTTGACAATGGTATGGTCATTTTGACATTTCTGCCCCAAATGGTTACCATGGAAACTGTCATTTACAAAAAAACCTACTTGTCGACCTGCATATTTCTTTTGATATTTGAATTCGCAATAAAATTTTAAATAACATATCAGTATTGTTTTTGATTAATGGTGGTTGTGAATATGAAAGCAACAACATGTAAATGTTATGCTAATAAACGTTTGAACTTGAATTTGAACATCAACATGGTTGATTGATTTGATCAAAGATAGCCCATCTGTTAAACCTCTTATCCAATAAAACCTCAAATAACCATAACTGTATCTGCTATAGAAACCACTCTAACAAAATGATGAATTGCTGCAAATGAGCAATTAATCATTTCATCACAATGAATATAATGGCCCAGTCACATAGCCCGGCCGATGAGGTTTCGATGAGCCAGTTCGTGGTCAAGCAGTGCCATTTGAAGTCTCCATGGTGCAGCCATAGTGATGAACTGACAATGTCAGGTAGGAAGAACAGAATAGCCTGGCACCCAAGTCCGTGTTACATCGGACAAGCATCAGCCAGTCATTGTTCAAAGCCTGTTAACAACCCGGCCGGCGATCGCACGGTGTCCTGTTACCTGCTCGTTTACCGGCCGTTTTCCTTCCGATGTCCGGCGGACCTCCGGCCGGTAGTTGCTGCCACATTGGCAGAAAAAAACTCCCATTTTTAGACAGACTCCATATGATCACCGGCTGGTGTTTGGTCGGTCCCCTGAAGATGTCCGGACGGAGTCTGTTCATGTCACTGAGCTCTGCTTCCGATGAGAAGAGCTTGGTGGCACCAACAAAATCCACCCAGCTCTACCGATGCCGGACATCGGCCAGGCTATGTGACTGGGCCATTAGTCAAGAACATAAGGACTAAGTATTTTTTTCTTGTATATATATGGTCTACTGAATTGTCCAATTACAATTTTCTTTTATGAGAACAGGTAGAGCATTCCTGTACTTTATGTTATTTATCGTACTGACAATATAAATACTTATGATTAATTTTTTCAACATTTTCAATGTCAGACTGATATAAACCTCTGATTTATTGTCACATAAAGACATCTGCTCATCATTGGAAAATCTTCCTCTTGCCATTTGATAGAAAGACAGTTATAGTCCTCTGTATACGAAAATGTAAAATCATTGAGATGTGACATAACTACCTGTTAATTTTCCACAACATGTCTTTACAGCACATGTTTATGTTTCAACATTGAAGTAGATTCAAGTCTTTGATACTTTCTGAAAAAAATAGCTTTTTTGCAAATATTGTATCCATTGATCAAGCAAGACAAATTTATGGAAGATAAAATTTACAATGAAAAAAGGACAATGCTTCTATTGTACATTTTCTCATGGTGTTGAAATTTTCCTAATTCTCATATCAGGTGTAGCAAAGTCAATTATTCATATTGACAAGCATGTTCAAAAAATGTCTATACAAACATTTAACCCGGACTAGTGCATTTACAGACAAATTAAACAAAACCAGATTTTATCCCCCCCTGCATATGTAGCAATGTAAACGACAGGCATGATACAAAATACTCCTGGGATGAATGTAAGTATTTCCAACACACCGCCGGTACATCATTCTCTAAACCATAGTCAGAGTTCAGAATGTCTTGGAACATTTTAAATATGTTTCATTATAAAGGCTGTAAATTGTCTCTATGGTACATTCAATCTGAAAGGTTTCTAGTGTAACAATTTAAACAATAGCATGAAAACGATTATCTCACAGATTAGGGATTTCACTTTTTATTAATTAATTAATTGTCTTCTACCAACAAAAATACACATATACTTCTTAATAACATAATACTGGATTATTGATAGATTCCCAACTCCATTAATAACCATAAGACAAGATAGAGAACATTCATATTTTAGATATTGCAAACTATTTAAACGGGACTTTTCTAAATAGCAATCTTAACTCTAAGAATGAGAGGTGATACTTTAAAGATACCATTGACACATGGTTCTTGTCATGTCATGCTAGCAAGAAGAAATTCCTGCATTTATTTAGATTCCGGCTTTCCCATAGAAGCACTGAGACGTGCAACTTAATAATATTTACCGAAAATCAAGACATACCCAATTTCGAATAAAATGAAGCAATTTCGAAGAAAATGAATTGAAAATTGTGTTTTGTTGTAATAATATATAAGTGGCAATAATGATTGCTATCTGATTTCTTATGTTCATAACTTTCAGAGCACAAATCTCTCTGTAAGTCCCTTTAAACAACCCTTATTTGTAAATTTAATGTTAGACAACTAAGAAATACATGTATTTTGAAATGAAAGTAACTTACATCTTTTGTCAGATTGGCGTCATTCTCTAAATAATGTATCAATCAGTATACCAGCTAAGAAACTTATTAAATGAATTTCAATGCGAATATAAATCTAAAGTTTTATGATAAGAATGGATCGGAAAGTCACTGTTAGTTCAAAGTAGAGTACCCAAAAATTGAAATGAGATTATGCATACTAATTCATTTAAAACCAACACTAATTGAATAGCTAAATCATTGTGAAAAAAAGGACAAACTTCCCAGTCAAAAGGTTTCAAACTTTGTTTGCTACAAGAACCTTAGTGATTATTATTGACAAAAGGGATAAATATCCCTTACAAAGGATTCAAGAACTGTGGATAAATATCCCCTACAAAGGATTCAAGAACTGTGTTCAAGAGCAGCATGAACAGATACAAACAAAATTAGATGTCCATGAAGATGAAGCATTTACTAAAACACATGTTCATGAACAAGTTCTTGATGTTCATGAACATTGTCTTGACAATTATGAACTTTTTTTTGATGTTCACAGACATATTTGTGACATTCACAAGCATATTCAAGAACAATTTTGAATGGCATGTCTTTGTTTATGTCTGTTCATGCCGTTCATGAACACTGTTCTTAAGTCTTTTGTAGGGGATTGTATGAATACAATATGGGTACATGACTATATCAGTCAGTCTTCTTAGCCTACAAAGCAACAAAGCCATTTAGTTTTCATTTGCAAATTTTGACAATCATGATTTCCGTTCGGAAATGGAGAGTTCCAAGATGATTAATTTTTCTCTGTAACAGTTAAAGGTTAAGTATCATGGATTAACGTTTGTCTAAACTAAAGCCATGTGTCAGTTCACATGTTAAGAACCTCCATGGGTTTTGAACCTGGGAAACCGATCAGGGGTTGGCCAAAACTGATTTTTATTCACTTGTCTGTAAATACAAAAATCCTCTTCTGCATGTGTCTGTATAATAGTTCTATACTAAATTTCAGTAAACATTCACTTGTCTGTTAAGGCCTTTGAACAAGCTAAGCAATATGCGCAATTTATTTTGCAACCCCTGCAAAGTATTAAATTGAGACATAAAATATCTTCAATGATTTATCATTGTTATACCAAATGTATGGATTAACTGAAGCCATATATCAATTAACCCTTGGATACTCTGACTCATATGAAAATTTTAAGAGGAACACGCCTGGAACTTAGCCAGATTACGCCCTGAAAATGGGAAAATATAGACTTTTCCTGCTACTGTAAGGCGTACATGGATTTTCATAAAAAAGCCGCCTTAAAAATCTGAAATTCCTGCTTAATCTTAGCAGGAAATGTTGTTACTTTAGGCAGAAACTCTAAACCTGATTTTTTTCCAGTTTAGAAAGGCGGATAATAAAACTCTGTTTTGAAACCTAGCAAGAAAAAATAACTTTGAATTTTTTTGCAGATTTTATTAGACGGAAATTCAACTTAGTCTCTGATATTAGAGGGAATTTTTGTCTTAGATAATTTTGTAAGGGGGAATTTCAGACTTGGTATTTTTTCATTGCCCAATTTCACTTCAGATACTGTGAATATGAAATAATGCCATAGGTATGTTTTCAGTAAAATATGTTCATTTTCATTTATGGGTTATGCAAGTTTAAATCTACATTATTAAATTCTGAAAAAAAAGGACCCAAAGGACATCCTCTAGAGTGCACTCAATGAAATTGTTGAATTGACTGAAGAAGGACATTTAAGGATCACAAAAGCAAAATCACTGAAGCCTTCATACTGACAAGTGTCATCTAAAGATACAGTTAGACACATGATGGAATTGGATGAAGTGGTTTCATAACTCTATCTATGCTGAGTACAATATTTGCCATCATTTTCAAATGTTGTCTTTTGCAGGAACTATTCATAATTATGAGGTTTGGACAGTTTTTGAAGACATTTTGCCAACAGTTTGCATTACAGATCAGGCTCCACAACAGTGTGGGTCCTGATCTGAAATGCAAACTGTTTTCCTAGATTTACACCACAAGGTGTATTCTATTTTAATGCATTGTGGTACTCTTTATAATTTTCCTGAAATATTGGGTTGAAAGTGTTATTAGGGACAAGTGGTTTTTGTAACAGTACCTTCAAGAACTTGTTCAAAATGATGAATTGAAATCGGACCAACTTAAAAAAAGGTCAAAATTTTAATTACTCAATTGTTCTAATAATATTCATACAAGAGATTTCAGACTTTGTTGATCAAAGACATTTCAACTTGCTTTCAATATATACATAAACGACAAACAACTACAAAATGTGTCAACTGGAGATGATGCCAACGCAAACACTTTTTCAAATAAATCAAGGGCAATAACTCTGTAATTATTTAATCTTGTTTGAGGAAAATATGATAATATGCATCTTCATACTGTAGCAACATAGATTTTAAACCATGCGTGTAACTTATTAGATCCAATTCTGTTAGGGAATTTACAAGTAATTGTCCTTCATCATATTTAAACCCTAACAGCATGGATCTCAAGCCTTTTTATTGACTAATCAGATTCCATTTTGTTCGGGAATTTACACACATACATTTGTTGGTCTTTTGGAAATGACACCAAAATACAGGAGGATATAATGTGTTGTACTTGAACAATCTTAACTCTGTTATTTGAGGTTACTGCCAGTATGGTTGAATTTGCACTATAATTTGCACATTCCAAACATTCCAAAATTGCTACAACATTATCTGATAGTATTTCTTCTTGTGTGCAAATGAAAAAACGTATTTTTCCAAACTGGTTATGCATCTGAACATTATCAAAGTATTCAACAACTGAATTATCTCTTTTAATCATACGAGAATAGGCTGTTCCATATATCAAACTGTTATTTAATTCAATGCGATTGAATGATATGAATTCATGTTGTAAATGTTCTGCGCCAAGATGACGCTGAAGTGCTTCACTTTCGTCAACTTTAAGGACTCGTTCTGATATGCCTCCAAGAATATGAAATCCATTTTCAACTTTTAAAGTTCTCTTCAAGAGTGTTGGTATTTCAATTGAGTTGTAAAGTTTTTCAAATTCTGATCCCTTTTCTATGCATTTAGTCTTCAGTTCAGAGCATCAAACATCTAATACAGATGTAAGTTAGAATCAATTGATTTAAGATAGTTATTTAATATAAATGAGAAATTTGATTCACCTGTTATAATGAGCAGAAACAA
>OX401422.1:21336760-21386764 GCA_947846245.1 Cerastoderma edule | reverse complement strand
TTCTTCCTCTAAACCGATCCCAAATATCGAAGAACGTGCCTAGCTCACAGGTGCAGTTACGATGTTTTTACAACGTATGTCACACAGTAAAACACCTGTGACAAATTACCACATCTTTTGACAGTTTGCCAAACGATTAATTCCTAAGTGTGAAAATAGTCGATTTTAAGCCACTAAATCTAACACCTTAATGATCTGCACTTGCTCCTTATTATCCAAAACAAGTCAATCACGCTAATTGACAATTGTCAGTGTCAACCAATCACGTAACTTGTTTGTCGTGAAATTAAACAATTACTCTTTCAATAACCAATGGTAATCATGATTGCATATGCACAAAGACCAATCAAATAATGTGTTAGAAAGTATATTTTTCTTCAGAATAATTTGTCAAACTTATCTTCATTCTAATTTCTACATCTATTCGATAAACATCACAATGTCTCCATCGCGTGTCTGGAATTACATGTACTTTACTCGTTCTGCCGACAAGTCGAAGGCGACCTGTAACCTGTGTAACCAGGACTTTGTATTCAAGAATACAACATCCAACCTACTGAACCACTTGAATGGCAAGATATTGCATGCACGTACATGTATACAGATATCGGCTATACACAAAAGGTTTGAACAGAGGACTAGTGTACTAGTATTGGACATGCAGACATTCGGACTTCAAAACGAATTCTAAAATCGAATATTCGAATATATTCGAATAGTTCTAGTCGAATATTCGAATAGTGATTTCACTATTCGTTCCCATCCCTACTAAAGACTCTTAAAAAAACCTTTCAGTGATGATAGGCAGTTAAGAGTTCTTTTATGTTTTAACAGTTTTTTTGCATGTATAAAATTTTTTATATGATAGTTGACAATTAAATTATCTTCAGAACTTACACTTCACTGGGCCTGTGAAGAATGCTGTTTGTTGTACATAATAACCACCAGAGACAGGCACATGGAGAAGAGACAAACAGATTTATACTGTCTCAACAAGATAGCACTGAGGTAATCCATAGTTCACCCCATGGGAACACTAGTAATATTACAATTGTATTTCATAGAGGACTTCCCTAAGACTAGAATTTATAATTCAACAGAATGGATGATTAAAAAATCTATTTTGTTTATATGATTATCATTGTAAATAGAAAGAGATAATGTATGAAATGCATGGTAAACATCAGCTTTGTTGGAATCTTGATGTCAATATGTACACATTTCATCACCTGACAATAACTAACGTGGGCAACAGTAATTTTTACTGTTGTGCAGTGGTAGAGCATTAACTGCTGGTACCGAGAGTCCGTGTGTGATCTCCATTAGCAGGTGAGAATGCCAAGACAAACCTAAAAAATCCATGGGAGTAATGGTTATGTATCCAGTAAGCTGGATTAAGAGTGATGAATCTATGTTGTGAGAACATATTTCACATTAGGTGTAAAATGAAAAAAAGCTTAGACTAAACTTATAGCACTGTACAAGATGAAAACTTATGACATTGCTGTCACATGCATCATCCAATATTTTATTCTGAGATGCCCATCTGTTCCAAAATTCTGTCTCCAATTGAAAGATAAAGTGAATTTTCTGTTGCTCCCTATTAACAGGATTCCTTCCTACCATCCCTTTGATTTTCTCGTTGTTTTGACATTTCTGGTTATTTGATATTAGTCATTTGTTTACAAGGTACAAATCCAGCATATCCACTGGTGAAGCATCCTTAATCCTTAGAATGCTGGGTGATTTTCTTAAACGAGATTTTTGTGTCGTCTGCTTTTCAAAACCTTAAATATGTGCTAAATTCTGATATGAAAAGATACTCAAAGTAGCAATCAGATAAGACCACAGGCCAGCTGCTAATTTATTTGGCGGCTGGCCTGGATCTAATCTGTTTTCATTAGCATGAAATCAGTTTCACCACTATAAGGGTTAAAATTGTGGTCTCAATCTTCAAGCCATTTCTGAAATTATGTTCTAAATTTGACTGCTTTAGCATTTGCTTTTATTTTAAAGCCATATAAAAGTGAGTTAAAAGAAATCATATATCTACACTTTGGTAAATTCATTAAAAGCAATATTTTTAAAGCTTCTGCATGTTATATTTCCAAAAATGTGTATAAATGATACTTTCAGGGTAAAGATTATAATCTTCTATACCAATAATTGTGATAATATATAAAGTACTTGGCATGATAAATGTGCCCATTGTTTTGTCTACTCAATAAGTATTGTTGAATGGTTGATACTTGTTGCCATATACTATTACAGCATATAATCTGATCTGCATAAAGTAAGGATGGCAACAAGTAAGTAGTTATCTTGGACCTACACAAGCAGGCTGGAGTGTCATAGGCAAATCAAGTATTTTATAGGTGGCATTCAAGCAGTGTATTTTAGAGAGTTGGCCTCTTGCACCTGGATTTGCTCCCTGTTAGGCGAGTTAAAAATTGCCGGGACTAACCCACCCAGCAGCACAAGTACTGTTTTAGTATCCAGGAAGCAGTCATTAAGAGTGAATTAAAAAAGCATCATGCTTTCGTCACAATTGATGTAAAATAAATGAGTTTAAAAGAAATCAAGTATTAGAGGAAAGAATGTGTGTGTTTGTCCAAAATGACTTGATACTATAGGCATTTTGTTTTTTTGCAAGGAAATGCAGGGGCTATGATTTGACTTTTCATCATCTTCATAATTATGGGAAAGCAGTCGGTGGGTTTGGTGAATATTGTACCATGCTGATAATGATATACCATGAACATGTTTGCTGATTGCCATGATATGACTGAAGTACTGTTGATGAATGCTGGTCAACTCAATTCCAATCAAACTTTTGGTTAACCCTTTCCCAAACAATAACGACATTTGACGACTTTGTTGCAGACGACTTTATAAAACATTGTGGGAAAAGGAGAAATTGCTCGTGACGAGCAATTTCTCCTTTTCCCACAATGTTTCCTCGCCTATCAGAAGATTATCTTCCAATTTCATCACATTTTGAAATTTCATCTGGAAACTCTTTCAATTTGGGACTGTCAAAAATTTGTTGTTTTGGGAAAGGGTCAACCCTTTACCAAATGTTTAATTTTCGACTGTCCCAAATTGAAAAAGTTTTGCAGACGACATTTCAAAATGTGATGAAATTGAATTATTATCTTCCGATAGGGTAAGAAATTACAAGCAATTTCTTCTTTTCCCACAGTTTTCCAGAGTCTTCTGCAACAAACTGGTCATAATGGTTATTGTTTGGTATTGGGTTAAGAAAGGAGACATTTGCTTGAGAAAGTAAAGTTTTTTTATGAAACAATTATGTTTCAACGTTCCCGGCTTATGCCTTGATCAGGGTACTGAATTTAGATATTTAAATATAAACATCAGACATGACATCATAAGATAATGCAACATTACTTGGCTTGTAATGTATATTGTTTATTATCAAGCATATACATTACAGTTTACTTCAATTAAGATAGTGTAGTACTATTAGGACCATAGAACCATCATATATGTGGTTCAGGTTAGGGCCATAGAACCATCATATATGTGGTTCAGGTTAGGGCCATAGAACCATCATATATGTGGTTCAGACAGGAGACTACCTCTAACTTAGATTAAAATCAATCAAATTTATGGTTCAAACTCAAGTACAGATGGACTTTAAAAAAAGATTGATAGATTTAGAATTGTACATGTATTAGTTTTTGTTCTATGATATCCCAGCCTTTCATCTGTTGGTATAATGATAAAAGTCTATATGAACTGATTGATTACTCAACGTTTTATTGATATTTTCAAATTATTTAACCCTGAAAATGCTAGGTAGTTCTCCAAAAAAATAAATGGTGTCATATCCTTTCCAAAACCTTTAATATCTGCTTGATTTGATGATGAAAGATATTCATTGTAGAAAACAGGTTAGATCACAGACAAGCCGCCAATTTACTTTGCAGCTGGCCTGGACCAAACCTGTTTGCTTAAGCATGAAGTCAGTTTCAGCACTATAAGGGTTAACACTTTGCCATAAATATTAATGTCTATGAAGTAGATGCAAATTATTGTTATGCTTCTAATCCCCATTGACAAAGTTTTACCAGGTGCTCATAAGGGAACTATTGTAGAAGTATTTTGTTTTCTGTGGTTTTGTAAAATTAAAGGTACTTGTTTACACATTAGCCAATTTGCAAGTCAAACTATAATTTAATTGAATCAATATAGATTTTGTATTGCAGTAAAATGGTCGATAACAAATAGTTACTGAGCGCAAAATGGGTCCAGAATGTTTCAGTGTATCTAAGTATCCTTAGACAGTATGTGGTGATGTTCTAACCTGTTGTAACGCTTTTGGAACTTAATTCATATTAAGCCATTGTATACAGGCTCTAAATTCTTAAATACAAACTGATATTACCTCCAATGGCCATTCTCCAGTATGTCTTATACAACATTACAGCTGATATACAGTTGTTAAGAATAAAACTTAGGTATCCAACTTTTCTCAAACCTTTGAACAATCAACTCAAAGCAGTAATTCTAACACAAATTTGAAATACTAAATTGTTTTCAAGGCATCTACTACTAACCTTCTTCTGATATTAGTTGACAGTTTTAAAGAAATAAAACTTAAGTACATGTATCTAACTTTTTCTCAAATCTTTAAATAAGCAACTCATTGTACTTCATGATTTAGATAGAAATGATAATGGCCTGATGAATACTTGGTATTGTACTTGTTGTATTATTATATATCTACTTCACTGTTTATACTTAACACATGTCTCTATAATAAAATATTTGTTCATACTTGTTTGACTTGTCCACAACCAATATAAGGCAATGGTTTGATAGAATTAATGATTACAATGGATATGAGTAGAGATTATAGTTTAACAGACAACAGTGTTGGAAGATTTAACTCCATTACCAAACAATAATGGCATTTGACCAGTCGGTTGCAGACGACTTTGGAAAACATTGTCAGAAAAGAAAAAATTGCTCGTAACG
The DNA here is from genome assembly GCA_947846245.1 of Cerastoderma edule. NCBI lineage: Eukaryota > Metazoa > Mollusca > Bivalvia > Cardiida > Cardiidae > Cerastoderma > Cerastoderma edule. Next base: position 21,381,763 of record OX401422.1, on the reverse strand, counting down.
AGCAATTTCTCCTTTTTCCGCAATGTTTTCTGCCCAATCAGAAGATTACATTTCAATTTCATCACATTTCGAAATGTTGTCTGCAATCTCTTTCAATTTGGGACGTAGGGAATTTGGCGTTTGGGAAAGAGTTAAAAAAGTTGTTGTTGGTTACAGCAAAATTACATAGTTTATTCGAAATTTTAATTAGCTTTTTTGCTAAGTATACAACTCAGCTGGCCTCTCAATTTTGTTTCGTAAGGGAAAAGCTTCTAGAACTTTGGTTTGTTTTTGCTCTATATTTCTTTTTTCTTTTATTTTACAGTATACTTTGGAACCTCTTTTTTTCTGGAAGATGTTTCCTAATAGGTATCACTATGAAAATGTATGCAGACAATAATTGTCATGCTCACATTTTAGGAAAATAGGCAAACAGACTGCATTCAGATAAGAGCCTGTATTTTTGTGTCCCACTTGTATGCAAACTGTTTTGAAACATAAGAGAGGTTTCTGTGGGTTATCCCATTACCAAACAATAACTACATTAAACCACTTTGTTACAGTCGACTGTGGAAAACATTTCCGTAAAAGAAGAAATTGCTCTAAACAAGCAATGTTTCCTTTTCCCACAAAGTTTTCTGCCCTATCAAAAAAATAATTTTCCATTTTCATCACATTTTTAAATGTAGTCTTCAAACTTATTTAATTTTGGACAGTCAAGAATTTGGCCTAGTCCCATCAGAATATTGACTGTTATGCACAAATGTATAGATGTATGTAGGTTGAACCACTTATTCTAGAGTAAAAGAGGTATAAATATGGCAGAAATAAGCTTGATCAAAATTTTTAAATAGTTCATGATGTTTTTACCTTGTTATGCTTTTACTTAATTATGGAAAAATGAAAGAAGCCTTGCAGCTTCAACAAAGGAAAAAGAGAATAGATGGTTGGTGTCGTGAATTTGAAATGTTATCGGGCAAGGCTTAGGAATAAAATCTGGTGAGCCGAAAGCGAATCAGATATTGATTGTTGTTGATGGTCTATCAGTGACACTCTTGGAAACTATGTCTTGTCATCAATGACTTGAACCTTTGACAACAGTCTTAAATCATCAATGTTTCTTTAAAATTGTCATCTGGGAGTCTAATTATGGTCAAAGGGAGATAACTCTCACAAATAATCATCTGATCAGCCCTTTCTTGACTCTATAAATATAGATTTGTAAAGCAATTTAAGTGAAACCACTTGATTTCTATGTAAAATAGATTGTTTTTGTTGGTAATTATCATGTTTAATGTGTCTATATTCAAGCAATTACTGACCTGGTTTCTATGGTTAAACAGAGACATGGCTTTCATGTATTCTTTGTCTGGCAGTGAATAGAACCTTTTCCTGAGGGCTCACAAGCATATTGTTTAACTCTTATAGTGCTGGAACCGAACTCATGCTTATACAAACAGGTAAGTTCCAGGCCAGCCGCCAAGTATGTTGGTGGCTGGCCTGTGATCTAACCTGTTTGCAACTCTGAGTATCTATCCTCATCAAAATTAAGCAGATATTTAAGGTTTTGGAAAGCAGATGACACAAAAATGTATTTTTTAGAGAATTATTCAGCATTCTAAGGAATAATTACTACACTATCAGACCAACTGTCAGTAGACGGTCTGAAATCAGGGCCCACCCAGGGGCATATTGCAGAATCATTGGAAAGCCATTTATTGTCTATCAGTCACATCAATGTGTAATATATTTGTGTACAATTTGACTTGAAGAGGTGTTTTATAGGTAGACTAAAATTTAAATAAGTTATCTATGAGTGATTTTGAATTGGTTGATGAGCCTAGTTTTGTTTTCTGTGATGGAATCTTGTTAACCAGACCCCTTCTAATGATCAAATATCAACATTACAAAAAGATTTCTTGATAGTTGATTTGAAAACTGGTTAGACATTGCAACTATTTGAGAATTTCTCTCTCCTCACACTTATTATTTATATTTTTGATTCTGTCACAAAATGATACACAATGTGATAATGTATACGGACTGGGAATCTTCATTTTATCACAATCATCATTATTATCTGATTTTGATTAACTTGTCTGTAATTGTCAAATCTTTTTCTACACTTATATGTAGAATGGTTATAATATAGTAAATTATTAGTAAAACTTTACTTGTCCATTAATGCGCTTGGACAAGCTGGGCAATATAGACAATAGATTTTGCCATCCCTGGTTTGTATAAGATAGATTTGCTCAGTAAGAGTTTTACTCTGTATTTTAACATTATTAGTTGTCTATGTATTTGCATGATAATGCAACCAACTCCCAATAAAGGGTGTTAATATTAATTTTGTAGACTGCATTTCAAAAAATTATTTTCAAATTTTGAAAAAAAAAAGACAGATTCTTTAGATAGATGCTGGTAAAATGATGAAACAAAAAATATTTAACAATCGAGAAATTGGCAGATCTAATTGATATATACAACAAGCAAGTTATCTAATGAATAGGAGGCTGGGATGCTGGTATGTGTTTTAGTGTTGAATTCTCCTTTATGTTTTTATAGAGATGCACTCCAAGGTACTTAAATGACTCAGGTATTCTGCAGCAGACAACAGAATAAATGACTTGTTTAAAAATAAGTTATCAGAAAGCACTAATATGATATATAAGAGCTGAGCATTGTTTATATTCTTCAAAAATTTGTCCTCATTACTTTAGTCAGTCTGGTGAGGTAATATCAGAAGCATTGATATAAACCCTGACCTGTACAATTTAACTGATATATAACTTTTGGAAATGGAGTTCAAACAATTTACCCAACCCAAAGTAACGATTTCCTTCCCCAAAAGCTTTATTCAACTTTAGAAGCTTAATTTATGTTCATTTTTTCAAGCATGCATAGATTTCAATCTGTGTCCCTTGAGTCGGGGAGTGTTTTAGTTTTTAAACTTTCACAGCTGAGTGATACCCAAAAAATTCTGATCACTTAGCACCAGGATATGACTGAAATAAGGATAAACACAGCTTTCAACCCCAACAGATAAATCGCAGTCAACATGTGTGCATGTTCAAACAGTCTGTTTTAGACTTCCATTTCTCTGCTGAGTGTAAGAAGTAACGCCTTTATAAGGCATGGGTTATCTAAAAGTTGATGGTCGACTCATGCGGGATACACAATGTGGCTATCGTTGGCAAAAGTAGGTGAAAAAAGCAAAAATACGTGGGTTCGGCCATCTTGTTCCGACATAAGATCGTAATCATTGTTCATACCTGTAAGTGCTGTATCTAACAAGCATTTTTGTGTTTTCCTTACATGAGATAGTCATGAGATTACCACACACATACTTTCTCTTTAACACGCCTACAGCAAACTATTTACCATTGTGACACAATATAAGATATTTACTCAAACAACTTCTCAGTCAGTGCTACAAAAGGTTATTTAAAAGAATTGTATTTTTCATGTAATTATATTTTCCATATTTAATCCAACTTGCACTAAGGACTAAAACAATTATTTGTTATTAAGGGTAACCTGACCCTACCTAGCTAATTGCTCCAATACTGACATTTTGTTACAGTTCCAGAAAAAGGTTTTGATGCAGTAACATTCACAATGACTTTTCCATCCATCAGGCTTTAATTCTGAGACTGGTCGAATTTCAAAGTATGAGATATTTATCAAATACAAAATAAAATATTTATTTTATGAGCAAATTCGATAGCCCACCCCGCAATATCCAGACTGCGTGGTCCAGGGTATACTTTGGCCCCCCAAATATTCACAATGGAAAATGAAGATATCTGAAAAGAAAAAAATAAAGAAACGAAATTTACAGCAGAATAAATATAAATGTGTGTTGTTTTTTTATCTGATACTAATTCTTCTTTATATTAGTAACAAACAATAAACAAAACATTTTTGACGCCATCATCGCAAATGGCAATCTGAACACATCAGATTTATTCAATGAAAACTCAGCTCACGAAAATAACCGAGTAGTTTTGATTGACAAAACCAGTGATGTAAAACGTGTCCTTTAACCCTTTAAAAGAGATAAGGCTTATCAGTGACACTATAGGTATAAACCATCCAATTATCGAAGACCATTAACGCATACATAATTAGTCACCCTGGGTACCTATTTGCACAGGATTATCTCCGATAATTGTTATTGATTGGGGTACTGTTAATCAATCCCAAATTAATGCATTTTACATTCATCTAATAGATTTTCTCAAAGAATAAAAGACAACGGGAACAAAATTTCCTTTAAGTTGATGTTTTTTTCTTTATTTAGTGATACATTCATATCAGGATTACGTTGTAGAAAAGTAATAAAATGACTCATGTGTTCTCCCTGCGAGATCCCTAATTTGTTTTTCTGTTTTGTCATCAATTGCAGGGAATTTTGTTGCCGAAAAATACCATTCATGACTCAAGATACATACTTTGTCTTTGCATATTTCTCAACAAAGCTGAATCGTTTTACATCAATTCCCATTAAAACCGTTTCCAAAATGAAGAAAAGAATGTATTTCAACGCAATATTGCTTTGTAAAGTAGTTAAACCTGGTCCTTCTAATTAACGTAGAACAGTAAAAATCAATTCAGTTTGGCAACGAAACATGCTAATATTTCCGTAAAATACGTGACCACTGGTGACGAATTTACCAAAAGCTCGTAGTTGTAGTCAAAGTCGGAGGAATGATCTAATTTGCTTGTCCGTGAATTGGTAATATTTATCAACATTTCATCCTCTTCAGGCTTAAAAAACACATCAAATAACTGCTCTGAATCTACATTGATGTCTGACTTGCGATCGGAAACACAAATTGGCTAAATATTTTTAAAAAGCCGTCTTTATCACGTGATCAAATATGGCGGACGTGTTTTTGTTCAGCTCGTTCGATATCTAATTATTTTAAGAAAGTTACTGTTTTTTGACTACTTTAAGCATACATTTCGGTTGCTAATGCTTATCTAGGTTAGTTGGTGACTTTCGTATGCGTGATGTGCTTCTTGTTGGACTATAGCGTGTTTGTTACGTGTTTGATAAAGTTGTGACAATGTGGCGCCATTTTCTTTCTTTGTTCTGTATTCACAATGGGGAGGAAAAGTGTTAAAAAGAGGACTAAATCAGAGGCTTCACCAAACACAGTGAGTGATCAACCCGATAAACGCCCTACAATGTCTTCTTCCAACCCACCACCTAATCCACAGGCCACCCCACAACCAATCCAACATTCGAACATACAATCCCCGTCAGGAAGTTTCCTATCACAAATCTCGCCATACCCGGGTAACTACTATGCATCAAGTCCAATGCAACAATACCATCAACAACAACCAAATATCCCCCAGTACAGCCAGAACCTGAATTCACAAAGTGTGCCTTGTGCGTACAACGACCAGTCTCTAAACAAGGCTATACTGGATAGATTGGATGCAATGGACTCTAAACTAAAGAAACTCGACACAATTGAAACCCGAATAAAAGAAATGTCCCAGAAATTGACCAACATGGACACAAGGGTAAGCTCTTTAGAAAATAAAGTCGACGAATCCAATCGCAAAATTTCGGACATTGAAGCAAGCAGACATTTTGACAGCCAGATATGTGAGGAAATAAGAGTTAAACAACTTTCTATTGATAAATCTATTTCGGCGGAAAAGTCCAGGTCCGAACAGGTCTCGAATGGCATTGATCAATTGAAGAGAGAAAACAAACGTCTTTCGGAGGAAATGCTAGACATACAGTCCAGATCCATGAGAGACAACCTCCTTTTTTCAATTTCCCCGAGCCCAAATCGCCTGACGAAAGGAGGAAAGAGGACTGCAACGAAAAGATTCTAGACTTTTGTCAAAACACTCTACAGGTAGGCGATGTGAGATCCACCGTTAAAATCGACCGTGCTCATCGAATTGGGAGCTACGTGAGCGGAAAAGTGCGTCCTATAGTTGTCAAATTCAATTATTTCCAGGACAAACTCCTTATAAAGCGTTGTGTACAGGACAAACGAGACGATACGGGGATTAGAGTCAGTGATCAGTATCCAAAAGCCATCCAGGAGAGACGGAAACCACTAATAAATGAACTGGTTAAGGCCAAAAGTGAAGGGAAAAATGCCATCCTATCCTATGATAAACTTTTCATTGACGGCAAGCGGTTTGTGCCTACGGAGTCGACGCGTTGAGGGGACGCCGGCAACCAGCTCACGTTTTTGTCATGGAACGTTCGGGGCCTTGTCAGTAAATTGAATGACTGTGATTTTTTAGATGTAATTAATAAATATGACATTCTTTGCTTTACTGAAACATGGTGCTCTAGGCTCACAAACGTTGATCTCAATGGATATTGTCATTTTAATTGTCCAAGACCTAAATCGAATAAAAAAAGCCAAACGTTTTAGCGGTGGTATCATTATTTATTATAAAAAGTGTTTGTTTAATAAAATCGAATTGGTAAATAATAACAGTCACGGTATTGTCTGGATACGATTAAAGCAAGAGTCTTTCGGCGGTGTGAGCGACGCGTATATTTGCACGAGCTACATACTGCCTGAAGACTCTAGCGTCTATAAAAACCAATCGTCTTTTCTTTATGAGTTTGATTTCTTTGATCAACTTAATACTGATATAATACGGTATAGTTCTCTTTGGGAAGTGTTTTTAAATGGTGATTTTAACTCTAGAGTAGGTCAATGTGCGGACTATGTTGAAAACATTAATCTCGACCGTTATGTGTCGATGCCCTTCACTGATCACGAGTCATTTAGTTTGATCCCTCCACGTGCTTCTCAAGATAGTAACGTGAATCGTTTTGGTAACAGATTGCTCTCCCTTTGTAAGGAAAATAGTTTGTCTATTGTTAACGGGCGTCTCGAACCGGGGAACTATACCAGTTTTAATACAATCAAAAATAACAGAGCATCCAGTGTTGTTGATTATTAAATAACGAACCATGTCAATTTTGCTGATATTTCTTTTATGAATATTATTGATCTTACTGAATTTTCAGATCATTGCCCTATTGAATTTGCACTTAATTACGAGCAAAGTGTGCTTTACCATTCCGATGTACTAACTTACGACACAATCTTTTGGGAGGATTTAGACCCTTCTTTATTGCTTGATTCATTAGATAAGAATAAACATTTATTTGATGACTTGTCAAATAAGCTAATTTCTAACGAGATTGACATAGATACGTTTGTTGATGATTTTTCATGTATTGTGTATGATATTTCTTTTAAATTACACGGTAAATCATGTAGAAATGGACCACGATTACCCAAATGTCGTAAGTCTGAATGGTTTGATAAAATTTGTAAGAAAAGCAAAACAGTATTTTTAGAAAGTAAAAGAGTCTTTAGATCAGTGAGATCAGATGAAAACAGAAAGGTTTTCCTTGAAAACAGAAAAGCTTTCTGCAAAATCAAGCGCAATGCAAAACATAAGTATCATATTAGCGAAAAGTGTAAAATGTCTAAGTTGAGTAAGAAGAATCCACGCAAATTTTGGAAATATATTAACAAATTTAAAAAGAAACACTCTGAAACAACTGACAGCCTATCCTTGAATGATTTTGTTGACCATTTCAAGAATATTTCTAATACTACGCAAGGCCATTACGTGCCAAACGATAATTCGTCTGCTAGGTCTGACCCTTTACTTATTGATGGACTAGATAAGCCTTTTACTATTTTTGAAATAGCCAAAACATTAAGGTCTCTTCAGGGACATAAAAGCTCCGATTTTAGTAACAATGTTGCTGACTTTTTTATTGAATCATCTGACTTTATATCCCCTTACTTAACTACTATTTTCAACAAAATATTTGAAACAGGAATCTATCCTGAAGCTTGGTGTAAAAGTGTGATTGTCCCAATACATAAAAAGGGTGACACACTAAATGCATCCAACTATCGGGGCATTACTCTTATTAACGTCATGGCGAAGATATTTTCTCTGCTTCTTCGAAATAGATTGAATAAGTGGTGTGAAAACAATGAAGTTTTTAGTGATGCCCAGTTTGGATTTCGAGATAATCGAAGTACTACTGACTGTGTCTTTTTATTACATTCTATTATTCAAAATATCCTTAGCAAAAAATGTAAATTGTATTGTGCTTTCATTGATTTTCAGATGGCATTTGATACCGTTATAAGAGATGCACTTTGGGTAAAGCTTTTAGATACTGAGATTAGCTGTAAAATGATAAACATACTCAAATCTATTTATAGTAAAGTAAAATCTTGTGTCAAACTAACCGCTGGCACGAACTTCTCAGAGTTTTTTGATGTCACACTTGGCTTGAAACAAGGGGAACCACTCTCCCCAATACTTTTTATATTATTTATCAACGATATCAACAATAATATCGATATAAATCATTTAAGTGAAAATGATTTAAATTTTTTATCAATGTATATGCTACTTTTTGCTGATGATATTGCACTTTTTACGACAGACCCAATTAGTTTACAAGCTCAGCTAGATACAATTTCTAATTATTCAAATAAATGGGGTTTGAAAATAAATGTTTCTAAAAAAAAAGTTTGTATTTTTGAAAAAAGAAAAAGCACCCATAACATTGATTGGTTTATCAATGGAGAACTAATTGAAGTTGTAAATCATTTTAAGTACCTTGGAGTAGATTTTAAGTATACTGGTAATATGAAAAATGCTGTTGAAGTTTTGTCTGAACAAGCTTTAAGAGCCTACAATTCTGTTTTAACTTTATTTTCCCGCATTACAATTGATGTAAAATCAAAATTATCTATATTTGACTCTATGGTTGTTCCAATAATATTGTATTGTTCGGATGTTTGGGGAATATATGATTATAAAGAAATTGATAGACTCCACTTAAAATTTTGTATGCATATTTTGGGTGTGCGGAAACAAACTCCCAATATAGCTGTGTATGGTGAACTTGGGAGATTTCCGCTTTCGGTTATTTGTAAGGAGAGAACTTTAAAATATTGGGTAAAAATAATGAGTAATGAAAATTCCCCTATGCATCAAATACTACTAGAACAGATCAACGGTAATAGTAAAAGTTGCTGGGCCATGAGTATTAAACAATTGTTAAGCAATCTTGGTTTTAACGATATTTTCACAAATTTTGATAAGAACGTTAACTATTTTCCTCTATTAAAACAAAGAATTAGAGACCAGTATATCCAAAACTGGCATAGTTCACAACAAACTTCACCAAAGCTAGATTTTTATAAAATGTATAAGACTGATTTCTGTTTTGAGAAATATATTGATCTTTTAAAAGGAGATAGTTTAAGAAAGCAGATAACATGTTTTAGATTAAGTTCCCACTCTTTAGATATTGAAACAGGTAGATTTAATGGAATTGATAGAAGTGATCGAATATGTAGACTTTGCTCTCTAAATCAGATTGAATCTGAATACCATTTTTTATTGTGCTGTCCGGCCTATGCAAATATTCGTAATAAATATTTTGGACATCTACCATGGCCAAACACTAATACATTTGTTAACATCTTATCTTCAAAACGTCATTGTATTCTAACTAAAACTGCATATTATCTAAAAGAGAGCTTTAAATGTCGAAATGAAATTATTTAATGTATTTACCTTTATTATATACCAGTATGTGATAGATCAACTAAATTCTTGACTTGTATGTTTTCGTAATTTGATAATCTTTGTTATTTCTTTCTTTGTATATATTAACATGTTTACGTATATTATATATATGTCTGTACCATATTTGTAAATGTTGTCTTGGCCAAAGGCATTTGTATGCTGGTTTTTGCCAAATAAAGAATTGAATTGAATTGAAATTTATAACGTCAATTATTTGACGGCTCGATTTTCAATCACCTTTAAACTTTGAACAATAGCTCCGTGTCACAAACATCCTTTACAGGTCGCGTGCCGTATGCTCTCGTTTTAATTAGATAGTATTTTTAGAAATGTGCTAAGTTACTAAAGAATTGCATGAAATCCTTATCGAGTCTTTACAAATCGGCATTGTTTTGATCTTTTATGACCGGAAGGCTTCTCATTAATTGGGTTGGTAGTTTGGATTCCCTTCATCTCAATTTGATAGCATGTCGTGAGACCATTATCAAAAGATTCTCTCTAGAGCAAAAGTTTAAACTTTGACCCTATGATTTTATCATCGGAAATGAAAGAAGACATATTTATTTTAGAGGAAAATAAAATTTGGAGAAAATGACGTGTATGCAAAGATGTGTTATTAAGGGCTAAAGTTGAATCAATTTTTCAGCTGTCAAAAAGCGTTCTATGCGGTCATCGATAGAATGTCAAAATAGGTTTTATACGGTAATAGGTATAACGGCGAAAAGGGTTTTATACGGTAATCGATAAGGCGACGAACGGCGCTTTATACCGTAAAGGGTTAAGCAGTTAGACCCAATATATTGTAATAAATTGTGAACTTAAGCTTAGAAATAAAATAATTCTTTGATGGTGGTAATAGTCAAACCTGTGGTTGTGACAGTCTGATAGCTGTCCTCGTCAGATCAAATCATTATATCCAATTTCAGCATGAGTTCGAGACCTGCCCTATCCTTTTTTCTTTTTTCACTTTTTTGGTTTTTTTTTTGTACTCTTAGAGCAAAAAACTCTGATCCCTTTATATGGTAAAGAAGTTCTCTTAGGAAATAATTCATTAAATACATGAGCAGAGCCAATACTGGCTTATCTTATAATGAGACGTTTTCCCAAATTGAATGAGTGCAGACATTTTAAAATGTGATGAAATTGAAAACTAATCTTCTGGTAGGACAGAAAGAGCAATTTCTCCTTTTCCCACAAAGTTTTCCAAAGTCATCTGCAACAAACTTGTTAAATGTTGTAATTGTTTGGTAATGGGTTAAACTAAAGTAAAAATTCACTTGACCGTTAAGGCTTTTTGACAAGCTGGGCAATATTGACAGTTGATTTTGCCACCCTTGGACAGACACAGATAGTGTTGGATAGATGCCATGTGTAGCTTTTAAGTTAGCGCTTTACAAAAAGCCAAATTTTGGACTCTCCCAAATTGAAAAAGTTTGCAGACAACATTTCAAAATGTGATGAAGTTGGAAAACAATCCTCTAATAGTGCAGAAAACATTGTGAGAAAAGGAAAAATTGCTCGTTTAGAGCAATTTTTCCTTTTCCCACGATGTATCCAGAGTCATCTTCAACAAAGTGGTTAAATGTCGTTATTGTTTGGTAATGGGTCATTTGTAGGTGTTTTGCAATTATGTTTAACCCTCTTACTCCATAATACCTATCTTCATAGGTCCCTCAGACACAGATTGTGTTGAATTGATGACATGTGGACTGATTCCAGTTTGTATGCTTATGACAACTCTTGAGGTAATGTGGTTCATAATGTTAATAAGATTTCACTTTCCCTTGTACACATTTGATGACAATTACTAAAAGAAGAGGAGAAATTTATTTTATTACATTCCAGACGGTAATTTACCCAATTTTCCTTTGCGTGGAAAATGGTGATCACATTTTTAAAAAGTTAATGGGTGAAGCTATCTTTCCTTATTTTTCCATTGCTTGTGTAAGGTCAGACCATCATCACAACATTGAAGTAGTTGTGTGACCTTCAAACCTATGATTTATTCAGAAACAATATTGATACTAAGTCTTATTCTTTTATTGTTTCAATTTACAGAGCTAGTTGAATTTATAAAGAAACAAACGCATTCATATATTGATACTCACAAGTCAGTTATATTTGCAAAAAAAGGACTTAAAATTTACAAATTAGTCCCACAATTTTAAGTTTTGGAATGTGAGATAAATGAGGTCATACAACTGCAGCAATCTTAAATTCACTTCTTCATATTGATACAGTAATTGTTTCGTTGAAAAGTTCTACAAAATTTAACATAAAAGAACCCCCCTCAGAAATGTGTACTTTTGGAGTAAATAAATGTTAGAAATTCTATGTTCACAATTCTTGTCACATAACCTAAGATCGTCTTCAATTTCTTTACTTACAAGTTGCTAAAACCCCATGTTTTCATTAATTAATGCGAAGTGAACCTACGCGACTGCTGTTCTCCTTTGGGAAACTTGTTTTATAAATTAACTGGGGAATTCTTATTTGCACGCCTTGCTATCATGTGACATCTTAAAGTATCAAACTACACAGCAGCAGCAACAACAACATAGTAGCAAAGGATGTAATACTGTGCAGAGTTAGGGCGGAATCTTAAACACTCAATGTAGAAAGAGAGAGTACTTTTTAATTTTTTTTTTATTATCAAATTGAGCAAGATTCAATATTTTAATTTCATTGCAGTTTGTTTTCCTGCTTGCTCGATCAATCTTTTATGTAATGTATATGACCATGCACATGTGCAGTAAACGTTTCTGAAAACCCATGTGACGATGGTATCTAAAAATACCACCACTTACTCTAAGTTAAGATCAATGTTTACAAAATAAACCTGTTTAAACGGTCTTAGATATCTGTGATTCTTAAGTTATTTTTCTTTTCAGTACAGCCATGAGCAGGGTTGGGACGCCGTCAATAATCTAGTTCTATGTTACTTTAGAAATTACTGCTGTTGTTTTTATGGTAGAAGACAATTTATTTCAAAAAGAGAGAGGGTTTCTTTAAAATGTGTAGGAATTGTTGCATAAAGGATAATGTTTACAGCCTTCACTTATCCACTCTCTTGACCATTTTGCATAAACCAAAGCATCATTCTACGCTCTTCTCAGATGTACGTTGGAATATTCTATATGTAAAGATCAAGTTTTCAAAAATCTGTTTCCAAGTATCACAAAGACTATGTTATTTTCCTTAATTTATTATTGCTGGCCGAAATTTTGTTAAATTTTGGTTTGTCACAACAGTCTCATATGAATTAATGGCTTAAATGATGAAAACAGAATTAAATCAGCAACCATGTGGTTATATGTTACAAGTATCTAGTTCATGTAGGTAGATCCATGGTTCTTGTTACGTAACCCTTTCCCAAACAATAACGACATTTGACGACTTTGTCGCAGACGACTTTAGAAAACGTGGGAAAAGGAGAAATTGCTTGTAACAAGCAATTTTTTATTTTTCCCACAAGGTTTTCTGCTCTTTCTGAAGAATATTGTTCAATTTCATCACATTTTGAAATGTTGTCTGCAAACTCTTTCAATTTGGGACAGTCGAAAATTTGTTGTTTGGGAAAGGGTTAATGTTTCATTGATAATCATTGTGACACAGAACCCATTACTTCATAAATCAACATTAAATGAAAAATACCAAAGGAACCAATGAGACAAACCAATACATTACCGAAAATAACACTTCTATGTAACATTGTTTCTGCTCATTATAACAGGTGAATCAAATTTCTCATTTATACTAAATAACTATCTTAAATCAATTGATTCTAACTTACATCTGTATTAGATGTTTGATGCTGAGTATCCAAGGGTTAATTGATATATGGCTTCTGTTAATCCATACATTTGGAATAACTATGTTTAATCATTGAAGATATTTTATGTCTCAATTTGATACTTTGCAGGGGTTGCAAAATCAATTGTACATATTGCTTAGCTTGTTCAAAGGCCTTAACAGACAAGTGAATGTTTACTGAAATTTAGTATAGAACCATTATACACACACATGCAGAAAAGGATTTTTGTATTTACGGACAAGTGATTAAAAATCAGTTTTAGCCAATCTCTGATCGGTTTCCCAGGTTCAAAACCCATGGAGGTTCTCAATGTGTGAACTGACACATGGCTTTAGTTAAGGCAAACGTTAATCTATGATACTTAACCTTTAACTGTTACAGAGAAAAATTAATCATCTTGGAACTCTCCATTTCCGAATGGAAATCATGATTGTCAAAATTTGCAGATGGAAACTAAATGGCTTTGTTGCTTTGTAGGCTAAGAAGACTGACTGATATAGTCATGTACCCATATTGTATTCATACAATCTCCTACAAAAGATTCAAGAACAGTGTTCATGAACGGCATGAACAGACATAAACAAAGACATGCCATTCAAAATTGTTCTTGAATATGCTTGTGAATGTCACAAATATGTCTGTGAACATCAAAAAAAAGTTCATAATTGTCAAGACAATGTTCATGAACATCAAGAACATGTTCATGAACATGTGTTTTAGTAAATGCTTCATCTTCATGGACATCAAATTTTGTTCGTATCTGTTCATGCTGCTCTTGAACACAGTTCTTGAATCCTTTGTAGGGGATATTCATTCCTTTTTGTTAATAATGATCACTAAGGTTCTTGTAGCAAACAAAGTTTGAAACCTTTTGACTGGGAAGTTTGTCCTTTTTTTCACAATGATTTAGCTTTTCAATTAGTGTTGGTTTCAAATGAATTAGTATGCATAATCTCAGTTCAATTTTTGGGTACTCTACTTTGAACTAACAGTGACTTTCCGATCCATTCTTATCATAAAACTTTAGATTTATATTCGCATTGAAATTCATTTGATAAGTTCCTTAGCTGGTATACTGCTTGATGCATTATTTAGAGAATGACGCCAATCTGACAAAAGATGTAAGTTACTTTCATTTCAAAAGACATGTATTTCTTAGTGTTGTCTAACATTAAATTTACAAATAAGGGTTGTTTAAAGGGACTTACAGAGAGATTTGTGCTCTGAGAGTTATGAACATTAGAAATTAGATAGCAATCATTATTGCCACTTATATATTATTACAACAAAACACAATTTTCAATTCATTTTCTTCGAAATTGCTTCATTTTCTTCGAAATTGCGTATGTCTTGATTTTCGGTAAATATTATTAAGTCGCACGTCTCAGTGCTTCTATGGGAAAGCCAGAATCTGAATAAATGCAGGTATTTCTTCTTGCTAGCATGACATGACCAGAACCAAGTGTCAATGGTATCTTTAAAGTATCACCTCTTATTCTTAGAGTTTAGATTGTTATTTAGAAAAGTCCTGTTTAAAGAGTTTGCAATATCTAAAATATGAATGTTCTCTATCTTGTTTTATGGTTATTAATGGAGTTGGGAATCTATCGATAATCCAGTCTTATGTTATTAAGAAGTATATGTGTATTTTTATCAGTAGAAGACAATTAATTAATTAATAAAAAATGAAATCCCTAATCTGTGAGATAATCATTTTCATGCTATTGTTTACATTGTTACACTAGAAGCCTTTCAGATTGAATGTACCATAGAGACAATTTACAGCCTTTATAATGACACATATTCAAAATGTTCCAAGACATTCTGAACTCTGACTATGGTTTAGAGAATGATGTACCGGCGGTGTGTTGGAAATACTTACATACATCCCAGGAGTATTTTGTATTATGACTGTCGTTTACATTGCTACATATGCAGGGGGGATAAAATCTGGTTTTGATTAATTTGTCTGTAAATGCAAGTTATTTTCCTGCACTAGTCAGTTTAATGTTTGTATAGACATTTTTTGAACATGCTTGGCAATATGAATAATTGACTTTGCAACACCTGATATGAGAATTAGGAAAATTTCAACACCATTAGAAAATGTACAATAAAACCATTGTCCTTTTTTCATCGTAAATTTTATCTTCCATAAATTTGTCTTGCTTGATCAATGGATACAGTATTTGCAAAAAAGCAATGTTTTTCAGAAAGTATCAAAGACTTGAATCTACTTCAATGTTGAAACATAAACATGTGCTGTAAAGACATGTTGTGGAAAATTAACAGGTAGTTATGTCACATCTCAATGATTTTACATTTTCGTATACAGAGGACTATAACTGTCTTTCTATCAAATGGCAAGAGGAAGATTTTCCAATGATGAGCAGATGTCTTTATGTGACAATAAATCAGAGGTTTATATCAGTCTGACATTGAAAATGTTGAAAAAATTAATCATAAGTATTTATATTGTCAGTACGATAAATAACATAAAGTACAGGAATGCTTTACCTGTTCTCATAAAAGAAAATTGTAATTGGACAATTCAGTAGACCATATATATACAAGAAAAAAATACTTAGTCCTTATGTTCTTGACTAATGGCCCAGTCACATAGCCCGGCCGATGTCCGGCATCGGTAGAGCTGGGTGGATTTTGTTGGTGCCACCAAGCTCTTCTCATCGGAAGCAGAGCTCAGTGACATGAACAGACTCCGTCCGGACATCTTCAGGGGACCGACCAAACACCAGCCGGTGATCATATGGAGTCTGTCTAAAAATGGGAGTTTTTTTCTGCCAATGTGGCAGCAACTACCGGCCGGAGGTCCGCCGGACATCGGAAGGAATACGGCCGGTAAACGAGCAGGTAACAGGACACCGTGCGATTGCCGGCCGGGTTGTTAACGGGCTTTGAACAATGACTGGCTGATGCTTGTCCGATGTAACACGGACTTGGGTGCCAGGCTATTCTGTTCTTCCTACCTGACATTGTCAGTTCATCACTATGGCTGCACCGAGGAGACTTCAAATGGCACTACTTGATCACAAACTGGCTCATCGGAACCTCATCGGCCGGGCTATGTGACTGGGCCATTATATTCATTGTGATGAAATGATTAATTGCTCATTTGCAGCAATTCATCATTTTGTTAGAGTGGTTTCTATAGCAGATACAGTTATGGTTATTTGAGGTTTTATTGGATAAGAGGTTTAACAGATGGGCTATCTTTGATCAAATCAATCAACCATGTTGATGTTCAAATTCAAGTTCAAACGTTTATTAGCATAACATTTACATGTTGTTGCTTTCATATTCACAACCACCATTAATCAAAAACAATACTGATATGTTATTTAAAATTTTATTGCGAATTCAAAAATCAAAAGAAATATGCAGGTCGACAAGTTAGTTTTTTTGTAAATGACAGTTTCCATGGTAACCATTTGGGGCAGAAATGTCAAAATGACCATACCATTGTCAAAGGTAAAAAAACTGAACTAATACCCATTTAGAACGTAATACCATCAAAAAGAACTAATACCCATTTAGAACGTATACCATCAAAAAAGTTTACCAAGAGTCTGAAATTAAACTTATCCCTTTACTGAGACCTACCTAAATGTGACAAAGATGACAGCTTTGTGACAAAATGAGTACAAAAAACAATGAAAATTGATAATGTTTATTACAAATAAATAAAGATATTTAAAATAAAGTAGAATTTTCTTATTTTTCCGTATGTAAAGTAAAATTTAATATTGAAATACAAAATGCAAAGAAAAGTATATGTTGACGAGTTAGCTTTCTGTATAATGACAGTTTCCATGGTGACCTTCTTTGAAAAACATTTATAAAACGACTAAAATAATTTTAGGCTTGAAAAATAGAAGCTGCGGGCTTTATATGCATGAGAAAAATACATTATTGTTATTAACCTTGTATAGTTTTATGTGAAAATATTAGTATTCTTTGGAAAAAAATTGCATACGGTAAATATTTTCTGAATAAAAACGTTTATCAGACTACTTTGCAAGTACCACTTCAGTAACAGATTATTATCTCCTTTGGATGTGCAGATGAAGTGGGCAGAAACAACTACGGAGAATGTCCTTAAGGTGAAAGGTGTGAGAATGCTATTAATGAATGTGTTGGTGGGTATATAAAAAGAGATAAAGCCATGATCCATATCAATAATAGTTTAACATTTTTAGAGCTGGGTAAGTTCGGCTTCCCGAACTTTACTAGATAAATATATATATGAAGACTTAATTAAAATAGCCAGATATTCTTGAATGTGAAATGGTCTACAATGGGCACATTTTTACTGAGTATTCTTTAAACCAATGTATTGATATAGGTATGATATACTAAGGAAATAATCCTTAAAGATCTGATGACTTATGCAATTTGAAGTTTGTGAATTGATATAATTATGTGATTATGTATGCAAGACTGAATAATTGGATCATGAGCCTTTTATAAGTTACTTTTTATAGAATTTCTGTTATTGAAACTCACAGGGATTGTGATGATGGGAAGATGAATATTTTGCGCATGTCCAGCTCACTTTATGTAATCAACATTATCGCTGACTCCATTACTGTCATGTGACTGTTCCGGATGGTAGTAAAACGCCTTGGGCATAATAGCCTGGGGTCCTGTCCCACACTTTTACCCCGCATTAGACTAATGCAGGTTTGCATGGGTCAGGACCCCAGACTAGCATATTTGTTGAACATTCAAAAAGAATATTGTTCTGATCATCATTGATATATGAGTAGATTATTTTGAACCCAACTTGTACAATCCAGGATTTATTCTTTTATATATGTTATTCACCACACTTGACACAATATACATGATTATTTTTACTATTGCAGATCTTTCATTGTAGACTACTTCACTTTAAAAGCCAGATATACTGGAGTTATTACATATCTAAACTGCAAGCTTGAATGCAGCCTAAGTGACAATGTAAAGATATTAGTCAATCAAGTATGCAGTTTTCTATATGGGTATTTTTAAAAAAAATGGCTCCTTTTCTGTCCATAAGTAAAATATTGATAAAATTCAACTTCATTCATGAATTTTTACTTTGCAAATCACTTTATTGTATAAGTGATTGCCTTTTCCACCGTAAAAAATCTTAACTTGACCCAAATATTTTGATTTAGAAAATATTTTATACTTTTCACATGACAGGCCAGCTAAAAAGGGTCTGTCCATGATTTAAATCTGTTCGTTAGGTCAAAGATTTATGTTGGATATACAGTTACATCAAGTTGTTTTCAGCAATGATACTGTAAAACAACTTGTCTTTATTATTCTAGAAACATTAAATCACATAAAATCATTTTGAAATGGGGAGAAATAATGTGTTTTATATGTGTCCGTGATTCTTTGTCAGTCCTGTTACTGTTAAGATTTTTTAGCATCAAATCATGAATGCTTTTGACATTTTTATACTCATGATAATTTGATTATGACATTATTTCCTTTTTAACAAAATGGATATGTCATATTTGGAAGAGTGACATCACATCCAAGACAAGGAGTGAAAGAAGTGAACGGTAAGTAATCTTACATTTTTCGCTGTCAAAACTGTTACCTACTCTAAAGTGAATTCAAAAAACATATTCAGAACAGTTTTACATGCACTGATGTCCTTAAGTGGGGAAGTTTGCACCAACATATGATAAACTCAGTAGAGGCCAATGCGTCCTTTGTACCTTCACATATAAGTTAAAAAGTCTATCCTGTTACTGTCTTTCCTGTTACTGTAACATTTGTAACAGTAAAGACATAGTAGGTAACAGGAAAAACAAATACTTTTATACATTAAGATTTTTTTGGTATATTTTTTATTATTCTTGCAATTTACCCATTTAGTTATCTAAACATCAATAAGACAAATCATTTAAATGTTGTTTTAATATATATGACACATTTTCGCCTAGTTACATAGACATTTATTAATTCGGTAACAGGAAAGACCATTTATGTAACAGGATGGACAACATCTTTAGAAAAATGGCAAATTATGTTAACATTTTCCGTATAACAAAGAATATTGACTTGTATTGTATTTAAAATATTTTATGTAAATTGTAGTAGCATTTCTTTCAGAAAATATTCTAAATCTTTGCCATTGTAAGAGTCATAATAAATATTGTGGTAACAGGAAAGACAAACGGGTAACAGGAAAGAATATCATGGTAACAGGATTGACATACTTATTTAACTATGTCGAATGATGTTAACCTGTCTTTATTATGTCAAATGTTGATTTGTACAGTCTTCAAAACATATTTTGAACTAAATTTAATATTTTATTTCGTAAAATGTAAGGTATTGATAAATGCATTGCTGTAAGAGTCATAAACATTTTCTGATAACAGGAAAGACACAATGGAAACAGGATTGACAGTCAGGCTAAACAATTAATGGTTATGTTTCTTGACAAGCAGAAATAAACTAAATCTGTGGTCATGTGGGTTATTTCCTGTCATAAGAAGTGGTTTAAGCAATATTATATGAAAAATCTTAAGCTTTGGAATGGTAAAGATGCATAGATGTCAGTAACAGGAAAGAACATGGTGGTAACAAGAATGGCACAATCACTTAAATAAATCATAAGTGTAAAGTTTATTCAATATTGTCTTATTTCACATTCAAAGTATTTTTTATAAAACTTTCAGATTTATGAAGCATGAGAGATTTTTTCTTTTTTTTAGATGGCCTTATCTGCTGCTGAAATGCAAAGGGTGTATCGGTACCTGTGCAAAGAAGAGATGCCGATGCTGAGAGGAGGAGTAGATATTTGAAAAAGGAAAAAGAAAAGTACTAGGAAGACAAAAAAATGGGGAAAAAGAAAAGTGTAAAAGACATGAACTGCAGGGAGCAAAGAGCCCTTAAACGAAAATAGAAACTTTATCAGAAAGAAAAAATTGATTTGATGGGTGATATTCATGATGTTAATCAGGTTGCGGATAATTTGATAATGCCTATCATACGTCTGGTGATATTGATGATGCTAGTATAATGGTTGTTGATATAAATAATTCTGGTGACATTGTTGGTTATGCAGATGATGCAGGTCGGCTGTTGGCTGATATGGACGATGCTGGTCAGGTGGTGGGTGATTTGACTGATTCTGGTCAGGTGGTTCATGATGCAGATGATGCAAGGCAGCTGTTGGCTGATTTGGACGATGCTGGTCAGGTGGTTGGTGTTTGACTGATTCTGGTCAGGTGGTTGATGATGCAGATGATGCAAGGCGGCTGTTAGCTGATATGCACGATGCTGGTCAGGTGGTTGGTGTTTGACTGATTCTGGTCAGGTGGTTGATGATGCAGATGATGCAAGGCGGCTGTTGGCTGATATGCACGATGCCGGGCAGGTGGTGGGAAATGTGGCTAATTCTGGCCAGGTGATTGATGATGCAGATAAGGCAAGGCAACTTATGGCTGATATGAACAATATTGGTCAGTTGGTGGGTGATTTGCCTGATTCAGGTCAGGTGGTTGATGATGCAGATGATGCAAGGCGGCTGTTGACTGATATGGACAATGGTGATGGGTGATTTGCCTGATTCTGGTCAGGTGGTTGATGATGCAGATGATGCAAGGCGGCTGTTGGCTGATATGCACGATGCCGGGCAGGTGGTGGGAATTGTGGCTAATTCTGGTCAGGTGGTTCATGATGCAGATGATGCAAGGCGGCTGTTGGCTGATATTAACAATGCTGGTCAGGTGGTGGGTGGAGCAGATGATGCATGGCGGCTGTTGGCTGATATGGACGATGCTGGTCAGGTGGTTGGTCATGTGGCTAATTCTGGTCAGGTGGTTGATGATGCAGCTGATGCAAGGCGGCTGTTGGCTGATATGGACAATGCTGGTCAGGTGATGGGTGCTTTGACTGATTCTGGTCAGGTGGTTGATGATGCAGATGATGCAAGGGGCCTTATGGCTGACATGGACGATGCTGGTCAGGTGATGGGTGATGTGGCTAATTCTGGTCAGGTAGTTGGTTATGCAGATGATGCAAGGCGGCTGTTGGCTGATATGGACGATGTTGGTCAGGTGGTGGGTGATTTGGCGGATTCTGGTCAGGTGGTTTGTGATGCACATGAAACAGATGGGATGGTGGGTGATTTCAGTGCTTCCTGTCAAATGGTTTGCCAAATTTTTAAAGATGCTAGTGATCTATCTGATAACAGAAGTATAACAAGGTTTGGGATTATTATGTAACAAATTTTAATGATTTAATTAAAGAAATATGAATCTGGCAAATGAAAGAGCCCTAATGAAATTTACATCTATAGTCTGCATATGCAAAATGCACTATACTTCTTCAAGATCAAACTAAAGTTTCAAAAAGACTCTCTTAGAGATTTGTACTTTTCAGGTAATAAATGTTCAAAACATGATATTCACAATTCTTGCCACTAAACCAAGGACCTATAATTTGATTAAACCCAGTTTTTTTGTAAATTATTGGAAAGTTTTGCACCTGTCTGTTCTTCTTTGGGAAAGCTGGTTTATAAATAAACGAGGAATAACCCCGTTTAAACGGTCAGCAAAACATGTGATTTTAATGTTCTTTATCTTTTCTGTACTGTTATGAGCAGGGTTGGGAAGCTGTCAATAACAAAGATATAGTTACTTTAGAAATCTGTGCTTTTGTTTTTACAGTTGAAGACAATTTATTTTAAATAGTTAAAATCTCAATCTCTGTTTGTCAATCCTGTTACCAGTTGTCTCTCCTGTTACCGATTGTCTTTCCTGTTATCGGAACATACGTTTTAGCTTTTTACTGCTGAATAGCCTGAGATATGCTCTTGTAAACTTTATCTTGGAACAATGACATTTCATAACTAATAATATACAGTGAATCAAGCTATATATTAGAGCAACATTGTCAGGCAAGGTTAAATAAAGAAAACAAAAATGCAATAAATTGTTTAGTTTGGGTTTATTTTCTTCAATGTTCAACAGATGAGCAAAGAAATAGTATTGCATGCTGTTTTTTCTTAACATACACATTTTAGAGTTCAGTAGGCTATTTTATTTTGATATTTACCCATTTTATTATAGATAAAAATGAAAAATAGTAACAGTAACAGGAAGGACATATTTTCAATATCAAGTTTGTTAAGGGTCGTTTTATTCCTATTTCACAATAAAATTAAGCTGTACTATTGTATTTTCTGCAAAGTATATACTTTGAATATACATGTTAAGAATAAAAAGTAAAGATTTAAAGAACTTTGTTTTTTGTTTTTGTCCGACCCAAAAAGGGCCATTTTTTTGAAAAATATGAGGTACATCTTGATACTTTGAGCATTGATTTTTTGTATTTAAGTTACACATTGGCCACCATTATGATAGTGTTTTGGATGGCTCTCACACAATATGTTTGTGCTATATTTCAGACACATGTTGTGTAGGGAGAAATAAGTCCCATCAAGCTTAAGCATGAATTTCATTTTCCCAACCATTCCTATTGGATTTGGAATAAATGATGCATACATATAAGTTTTATGTTGTTTTTCAGTAACAATACCAGTTTTACATGTTTTTTTTATACAACATTGCTTTATAACATCATCAAACCTTCATAATCCTTTCTTAACATCAAACACATTTTTATTTGAATAGATTTGAAAATATTGTAAAAAATAAAGAGAATACTCATAACAAGTCAATTATGTTTTTCTAACATTCATCATAATACATGGAAAACAGGTTAAAGGTTAGGATTGCTAGGCGCTGATATAAACAACCAGTATAGTTCAACTGGAAGAACAGCCTCAGGTTTAGTGTTGTTTAGACACATATACACCTAGAGGTATTTCTGGGTTCAAACCCCAGTACTGGTAGATTATTGATGTGCTTTATGTCCAATTGCTTCAACAGTTATTCTTTGTTTTTTCTTGTTTAGTGTTGTTTAGACACATTGACACCTAGAGGTATGTCTGGGTTCAAACCCCAGCACTGGTAAACTATTGATGTGCTCTCTGTCCACTTGCTTCATCAGTTATTCTTTGTTCTTTCTTGTTTAGTGTTGTTTAGACACATAGACACCTAGAGGTATGTCTGGGTTCAAACCACAGTACTGGTAGATTATTGATGTGCTCTCTGTACACTTGCCTCAACAGTTGTTCTTTGTTCTTTCTTGTTTAGTGTTGTTTAGACACATTGACACCTAGAGGTATGTCTGGGTTCAAACCCCAGTACTGGTAGACTATTGATGTGCTTTATGTCCAATTGCTTCAACAGTTATTCTTTGTTCTTTCTTGTTTAGTGTTGTTTAGACACATTGACACCTAGAGGTATGTCTGGGTTCAAATCCCAGTACTGGTAAACTATTGATGTGCTTTATGTCCAATTGCTTCATCAGTTATTCTTTGTTCTTTCTTGTTTAGTGTTATTTAGACACATTGACACCTAGAGGTATGTCTGGGTTCAAACCCCAGTACTGGTAAATTATTGATGTGCTCTCTGTCCACTTGCTTCAACAGTTATTCATTGTGCTTTCTTGTTTAGTGTTGTTCAGACACATTGACACCTAGAGGTATGTCTGGGTTCAAACGCCAGTACTGGTAAACTATTGATGTCCACTTACCTCAACAGTTATTCTTTGTTTTTTCTTGTTTACGGATAATTCTTTTTTCCAAATGTCTTACCAATGGCTTTCCTTGTTTAATGTTATAATCATTCTTGAATTTGGTTGGTTAGGTGTAAAATGTAAAAGTTAATCATTAAATTGAGAAATTTGCCTTTTAACTTAAATGCTGTGTATCATTCACATCAAATCAAGCAATATGAAAGGTTCTTAGGATGTAAAGAATAAACTTAACCTTCTACCAAACGCCAAATTACCGACTGTCCCAAATTGAAAGAGTTTACAGACGACATTTCATAATGTAATGGAATTGGAAAATAATTTTTTGATAAGGCAGGAAAATTGTAGGAAAAGGAGGAATTGTTTGTTACGAGCAATATCTCCTTTTCCAACGATGATTCTATCTCTATCAGAAGATCACTTTCCAACTTTAATACATTATGAAATATCATCTGAAAACTCTCTCAATTTGGGATAGTAGAAAATTTGGAGTTTCGTAAAGGGTTAAGCACAGATTCATTGCGAGTCACACCATAGACCAGTTTTAAATATGAGAATAGAGTTATTATGGAATATAAGGAGATGAGATACTGAGCTTCAGTCTGAATTATAAAAACAAAATTATGTCAAAGATTTAAAGCAGTTAAATAGCAATATTTACTGTTCTTTTTCATCCTCTCTGTTATTTCTGTCTACAAGTCTAGTTTCTTTAGTTATCTTCATCAATATTCCCCGTCTGTTGCCTGATAAGCATGAACTTAATGCTATACTGAGTAACTAAAAATATCCTATGAGCCGCCCATAATATTGGACCATGTGGTTTATAAGGAAGACATTGTTACCAGGAGTGCATGGACCCTGTTATACAACTGGTTGTGTATAAGTGTTATTTTGATGTTATCATTGCTCATTCCACAATTTCATCTGTTGAAAATTATCAAATTCAATAAAGTAGTGAACAACAGTCCATTAATACAACTTTATTTCATTTGGGTTTGTTTGCAATTGGCAAAAAAAAAAAATCAATTGTGAGGGACTTGGTCGAAAAGCCTCGACTGTGTTCGGAAGACTGTCGAGTATCAAATATACCACGTCATTATCATACATGCATAGAGGGCAACCGATGGTGGATGTTGGTGAACAATAAAGACTTGCTTCTTCATTTGATATTTTGTAACTTGCCGTCAATGAAAATAAACGCAGAAAGTAGAAAGCACAGCAGTTTAAAGTATGATCGAATGTTAACGTTTACATTGTGATCACTGGTAGAGCTATCGTAAAAAAAAACACACCAAAAATTGCTCTTAACAAATATTTCTACAAATATTTCTATAACCACATGTTTGCAGTGTATTAAACAAATAAACGCAGAAAGTAGAAAGTACAGCAGTTTAAAGTATGAATGTTAACAATTACATTGTGAGCACTGGTAAAGCTATTGTAAAAAAAACACACCAAAAATTGCTCTTAAAAAATATTTCTTTGATACAAATATTTCTATGACCACATGTTTGCAGTTTATTAAACACGTAAGTTATATGGATTAATGGTATGTATGGTATATGATTTATGGTACCTGGGTTTTGATATTGAATCATAATTTGTGTCCATAATATGGTGCATCAAATATTTGATATTTAGGAGAGAACATTTTCACAAATGTTTATATTGCTGGTAATTTATCCATTTGTCACAACGAATAAGAGAGAGTGAGGGATGGATGAGAATACATGCATATTACATGTATTATTATTTTAATTTTGAGTTATCATTTGCTGCCTTGCAGTGTGATTACACAGGCATGTATATTTTAGACAGGCTGTCATTCTATTCTGAGATTTCCTTTTTAAAAAAAAAAGGAATTAACCTTGAATAACTAATTTGATATTGATTGAATTTTGCAAACCTACAGCAGTTCTAGAGTAAAGAAATCAGACAAAAGGAGAAATAATTCATGAATAACCCTTCCCTTCTTTGTCACAAGAACTTCTACCAAACAGCAAGGTGAGACAGTTGGTTTATTTTCTAAAATATACAATCTTGCAAAAATACTTGTGTGATATTAGGGATGACTGAAAAGTACTTTTTATTCATAATTTTTGGACAACTGCCTGTTATCAAAACGTTGTGTTAAGATATTTCAATCAACATTTCTATTACTATGGTAACCAACACATAACAAAAAGTATACTTACTTCTATGTGTTTAACCCTTTAACAAACACCAACTTTGCGACTGTCCGGAATTTAAATAGTTTGCAGACGACATTTCAAAATGTGATGAAATTAAAAAAAACATCTTCTGATAGGGTAGAAAAACATTGTGGGGAAAGGAGAATTTGCTAGTTTAGAGCGATTTACCAGAGACATGTTATCTATGTCTCTGGATTTACTGTTTGGTAATTTGATAATACCCACAAACCCATGCACTTAAAGTTCTGGTTATTTCTGGAGAAGCTTCAGCTAGTTTGATAGAAATACACTTGTTTATACCTTATAATAATCTTTAGTTGTTATCTCACTTGTTTATACCTTATAATAATCTTTGGTTGTTATCTCACTTGTTTATACCTTATAATAATCTTTGGTTGTTATCTCACTTGTTTATACCTTATAATAATCTTTGGTTGTTATCTCACTTGTCTATACCTTATAATAATCTTTGGTTGTTATCTCACTTGTTTATACCTTATAATAATCTTTGGTTGTTATCTCACTTGTTTATACCTTATAATAATCTTTTGTTGTTATCTCACTTGTTTATACCTTATAATAATCTTTGGTTGTTATCTCACTTGTTTATACCTTATAATAATCTTTGGTTGTTATCTCACTTGTTTATACCTTATAATAATCTTTGGTTGTTATCTCAGATTTGAAATAGATATAAGACCTGATGTAAGAGAAATAATTTATGAAACTTTAAAACTTTGTTCTTATAATGTACGTTATATGCATATATTCATTATATTGTCATTGAAATCCGTTGTTTGTTTGCTGTAGTGAATTCCCAGAAGGGCCTTAAGTGAGGTCTATCAATGCAGAGAAGCCTTTCCTAAAGATCAAGCAGCCTTATATCTCTATCGTAACTACTCGGGTATTTCCGTGATCTGAGAAATACACCTCATACATAAGTGTAGGGTTACAAGGTGTGGGTGTTTCGTCCCTGGGTAATAACTTATTTCCTATGTTCGTCCACATTGAGTAGTTCAATATATAGGGAGGTTTTGAACATCATTTAACCCATTACCTAAAAATAAACGACATTTGACCAGTTTGTTGCAGATGACTCTGGAATACATTGTGCGAAAAGGAGAAATTGCTCGATAAGAATTGCTTGTTAAGAGCAATTACTCTTTTTCCCACAATGTTTTCTGCTTTATCAGAAGATTATTTTCCAATTTCATCACATTTTGAAATGTTGTCCGCAAACTCTTTCAATTTGGGACAGTCGAAAATTTTCCGTTTGGTAAAGGGTTAAAATCATTATGGAAATAAAGTTTGCTTGATTTAATAGTGTTTCCTACTTTTGATATCCTTATAAGAGAGAATGTAGAATTAAGATATTTACTGTATAGTTTTGAATTTTGACATTGCTTGATATATGTATATTCTTACTAGGACATTTTTCTGTCACATGACAGCCGCAAAATTTATAAAGATCTAAAGATCTGATGTCTGCCTCTCAAAGGTTTGTACTAAAAAAAAATCATCAATTTAGACATATTTACCCATTACCAAACAGTAACAACACTTGACCAGTTTGTTGCAGACTCCTCTGGATAACATTGTGGGAAAAGATAAAATTGCTTGTTAAGAGCAATTTCTCCTTTTCCCACAATGTTATCTACCCTATCAAAAGATTACTTTTCATTTTCTTCCCATTTTAAAAGTTGTCTGCAAACTCTTTCAATTTGGGACGCTCGAAAATTTGGTAAAGGGTTAAAAGGAGCCTTTACCATTAAAGCCATACTTGCGCTCATGTACACTTAAATTGTGAAAGTTCTTGAACAATTGAAAATTAACTTAAAAGTGCTTTAAATTCCCTTTTACAGAGGAATTGAGACTGTAACACATTCACATGATGCTTTTAAAAGAGAAAATACTATAAAGTTTGTTTATAATTAGCGATAAAACAAGGTCAGCAAAGAAACGTTGGGAACTAATAAAACTCAAGAAATTCTCAATTTTGATTGTTCACGTTGTTAATATGGAATAAGTGACAGTATTTTTATGTGTTTTACGTGATTTTTCTAGCCAGTTAGTCGCCACTTATTAATCCGAGTGCTCCTTGCTATTTTAGATGTTACTCGAATGTAAACAATGAAGTAAAATTGGTGGGCACTACATTTGTGAAAATAGCACTTTGAAAAATAGATAATAAATAGTGAAGGCGTTATATTGTCATGATCCTGTGGTTTTTCGCTATGTTTCAACATATTCTATCATGATTTATAACTCATATTACCAAGTTTTGCAGTTTTTCTGAGCGCTAGTATGCTTTTAACTTTTCTTGTACCGTTTTGATTTAAAAAGTCATTCTTATACTTTAGATAATTAGGTACCACGAATCTCGTAAACTTGGCTGTAAAGTTCTGGTTCTTTTAA
Organism: Cerastoderma edule; assembly: GCA_947846245.1. Taxonomy (NCBI): domain Eukaryota; kingdom Metazoa; phylum Mollusca; class Bivalvia; order Cardiida; family Cardiidae; genus Cerastoderma; species Cerastoderma edule. The sequence continues at coordinate 21,353,098 of OX401422.1, read as the reverse complement.
TTTGGAGCTATCTATATATTCTACATTGGTTGATGGGTTAACTCATTACCAAACAATAAAGACATTTGACCACTTTGATGTAGATGATGCTGGAAGACACTGTGGCACCAGGAGCAATTGCTTTCAATTTTGGACAGTCGAAAACATGGTATTTGGTAAAGGGTTAAGGAAAATTAATTGGAATATCTGTGTCTCGGTAAAAAGCAATCTTAACTCATCCGGTTTATCCAATGAAAACACCTCTGATATAATATGGAAGCCATCATATTGTTTCTCGCAAGACTTCTGTCATTGTACTTTTGTTTTCAAATATAGGTCTTAGATGTGATTTCTAATTATAGTCAATTGATTTGGTCAAGGAAACGGCTATATATATCACAAATTTCAATTTCACTATTACTTATGAGGTACAGTACCGATAAAAAGTGATTTAAAATGATGTTAAACATGTCCATATGCATTGAACTATTTATGGTGGACGCTTATAGGAAATGTCTTATAAGCCAGGGACGGTTTATGGTAACCCTACACTTATATCCAAGGTGTATTTCTCAGCTCACAGAAATACCGAGAAGTTATGATTGAGTAAAAATAGAGTATGTCATTGCTCTAACTTATTCTCCTAACCTCCAAACCCATTACCTTTTTTTGTTGAGGGGGGATTTAGTCCGTTTCATTCATTTTTTTTTTTCAGTTGTCCTCCCAACCACAGGTCAATTATCTTATATTTTATGATGTTTTACTAGGAATATAACATGTTGGTAAGATAAGATATTGAGGCTGTTTCCACAGTATGTCTGTTGTAGTACGGTGGTCAGCACACCTACTCATGCTCTTTGTAATCACCAAAACTGCATAGAAACAGGTCCAATGTGCAGACTGCTTTCCAAACTGATAATATACATGTAGTGAGAGACCATTAAGTTGTGTCATTCTGACTTTAGCTAATGAGAGAGAATAATGGGAGAGCTGGGTCTCACACCTACGACTGCCGTGTTCAATGCTGGGCACATTGCTAACTCAGCTGTTAGGGTCTGCTACATAAAATATCAACTCTTCAGCAGACTATCAAATCAAGTTATATTAAAGAGCTGTGTCTTTACTGGGGCCACCTTGGTCTATAGGTTAGGGTTAAGAACTTGAAATCACATGGTCCTTTCTCCGTGAGGGTTCAAATCCTGGGACAGCTTTTAGATTTTCATGAAGAATAGTCTGCTGACTGGCTGACTTAAGGATCGTAATAATGTTGACCTGGTATAAAACCTTTTTTAATATAGATTTTAAACAAATAAATTTTCTTAAGTGTGATTGTACAAAATGATTTATATAGAATTCTTGATCATTGGAACATGCGTTTTACCCTTGCCCTTCTTGGTGTAGTTTAAAGCAGTCATCATTATAACACTTATCAAAGTGAAACATTTAAACTTAAGAGACAAAAGAAGACTTTGCTCAATCTGACCACATTCTCTTTTGTCACAATGCTTTTAAATGCTTCTGCTGCAAATGCTTTTAAAAATGTAAGCATCAAAGAAAGATTGAAAGAGCTGAAATTGTTGTAATTGGTCTACCCTTTACCAATCAAACAAGGTTTTTTTAGGGTTTCAGCAATAAGTTCTTCCAATATTATTTTAAATTTTCAACACCTTCCAGATTGAGAGGATAATCACATGAGCATGTATAGAAAAGTGTCAGCTCTGAAGATTATAATATCCTTCAACACTCATTAGCTCTGTTTATAGAGTGCTTGACTTGGAATATGTGGGTCCTGATTTTAAAACCAATCTCAGACAATAGTCTCTTTCATGTTATGTGAATTTGAAGCACAATAATTTTGTTTCATGTGTGAAATAAGTCAGTGGCTTGAAAAGTTATTGTGCAGGATTGGTGAGGGTAAATAAAGAACATTGATAAATGCGCTGACTGTTGCAATATGCATGATATACAGTTGAAAACTTTGTAAAACCCCAGTGCAATCAACCAAAAGTAAGAATGTTTTTCCACCAAATATTTTATTTTGCAATGAAGTAATACAACATAGAAATGATAAGAATAATTATTGTTTTCAAACTTGCAGGATTTTTACTCTGTGACCAGGATTTGAACCCAGAACTCTTCCTTGGAATTGGAAGCGTTTTATCTTTTAAACTATCACAGCTGATTAAAATCCAAATGCTTGCTCGAAATGAAATCTGAAACCTTAAAAAAGTAAGATCATTTTAAGTTGTGGCATGTAAAATTATTGTTGATTGATGGAATGATATTGCAGACGTCTGGGACCGTCAGCTTCTTTCATGAACCCATAAAACACTGACCCACACCAAATGTAGATCCGGTATTCTCTCATTATCTGGCAATTCAAGGTTTATGATAAATTCTAGAATCTAGCTTTAGTGGGACTGTTAGCCAGCCTCAAGGAAAGTCAGTAATGACGTCCTCGAGACTGTTTCCAGTGTCGCCAGGGTCATTGTAGACCCATACGTGGAGGCCAGTCCCGTGACACCAAAATAAGGTTTATCAGTCCATAGTGCCACAACCGAATCACCACAGCCACACAATATCTGTGCGAGAGAAAGAGTAAAAGAGTCTGAAATCTTTCTCTACCCTATGATCCCTATCGCGTGCACGTTTGAGACATCTCGCACTACAGGATCGAGGGTAAGTGGTGAAACTGGCACATTAAACCTTTGTAATGGGTTTGCAAGTTTTAAGTTTTGTAGGTTCGAATCATTCCAGCGCCACATTAATCAGCGTATGTGTAGGTTCGACTCATACCAGCTCCGCATTAATCAGCATATGTTTAGGTTCGAATCATACCAGCGCCGCATTAATCAGGGTATGTGTAGGTTCGACTCATACCAGCTCCGCATTAATCAGCGTATCTGTAGGGTGTAATGGGTTTTGTAGGTTCGAATCATTCCAGCGCCACATTGACCAGCGTGTAGGTTCGAATCATTCTGGCGCCGCATTGACCAGCATGTAGGTTCAATCTTTCCGGTGCCGCATTGACCAGCGAGTAAAACTATGGTTCGAATCATTCTGACAGACCCATGGATGAGGCTGTAGGTTCAAATCATTCCGGCGCCACATTAGTCAGGCTTCAAATACAAATCAAAGAACTAAAAACAAATAGTAAGGGAGTTTTGTTTTTGTTATCCTCCCTCTCTAATTCTATATATTTTGTTGGTTCGAATCATTCCGGCACTGTTTAATTGATGTATATAATAGTTCCCCTGAGTCAGAGTTCTGTCAGGTCTAGATGTCATGTGGTAGATCAATTTTCATCTGTCATCAACTGGTTATAGTATGATGTGTGAAATCTAAGGACAAAGTCAGAGCAGTTTCTGGCAAAAGGTTAAAGCACAAAATTTTTTTTTTATTAAAAATCATTTCAGGCCATTCAAGGCAATCTTGTAAAATATGCAAGCAATAGTTAAAAACGACATGAACTTTAACAGTAATGTATCATTTATGCCCTGTGTCCAAATACATGGCTGCCATTAAGTATTGACACAACTAGATTAAGTCTAGTGATATTTTCTAATCATTTGTTGTAAGAAAAACCCTGCTCCTGGTCACCATATACTAATGAATGAAATGGAAATCAAAGCTTTCAGGTCACTGTGTGTTAGCAGCATCTAATTATTTCTCACATGTTAGAACATGTGTGTATGTTTTTGATATACGGATCAGCAATGACCTACATCTTATTACAACATCTATTACATTATGAAAGTTGGAGTTTTCATTTTAATTTTTAATCCCTGTTCCTGGTACAAAATATTTTTGGGGGGTATTTGAAAGATGAACTTCAATGTTTAATTGAAAAATGTACAAATCAACCAATATTTCCAAACGAAAGAAGTTCTGTAGAATTATTTTGAATATACATGTAGTATATATGTATACACAGTATAAATGCTATTCTTGTTGGCACTATCTACAGCATATTGATAGAAGGAATTTCCATTAATTCTGCACTGCAAAGTCCCTGCTCCTGATCTAAAAGAAAAAATAATTAAGTAATGGAAATCCCCACTTACAACATACTGAATGTTAGCAAATGCTGATGGTGTAGATGCATTTTAAATGTAGTCATCACTGCTGATACTAACAAAAGATTTACACAATAATTTCAAATATTTTCCTGTGTTAAGACAGGTTCTTTTCAGTGTGCCTAACTAACCACAGCATTATGAAAGCTAAAACAATTTCCATTTGCAAATAAAACCCTATTCCTGGTCACAGAAAAAGTCTTTAGCTGAATTTCATTTTCAACTTTATGCAGCTTTTGGCAAATTAGGTGTGCATATAATGTATTAATGGCAACCTTTAACATGAAACATCTAAGCATAAATGATTCCTTCTAAAGTTTGAAATGATCTAATTTACAAAATTTAATAGAGAAAAAAAGAGATAAATAAAGATATACCTAATGCTGAAACCCTGCCTTTAACATGCTCTTACGTAAGGACCTTAGAGAGAAAGGAATGAGACTAACTGGAAATATCATAACAGTCTTAAAGAAGTATTTTTTCTGCGCTGGGAATTATAAAACTCTTTATCTGCTTGAACAAATGGGAATCAACATGTCAGCCCCCATAAAATCCAAATACCATCACTGTCAGTGCTCTAAGTTTCTGTCTATAGAATAAGTCACAACCTGGTTTAGGATAAGAGTCGGTTTATCCCATATTTGTGCTATTTATAGCAAGACAGTCTAAATGGAAAAATGGATTTGAAAAAACACCAAATATTAACAGCATGTCATTAGTCATCAACTTCTCGATTATGTGTGATGAATGATAAGGGAGGTAATCCTATTTGAAATTAACTAATCCCTTCAGTAAGGTTGTTTTGATTATCTCCCTTCACATATTTGCCCTCTTACATATAAGCACTTGGGATACACAATCCCAATTGAAAGTATATGACTCACTAAGGTTTATTTTAGTGATGAAATGTTCGAAAGTTTTGGTCATGTCATGTATGTCATCTACCTCAGGGGATGTAGAATTACATTTACTGTGAGAAAATAAAAAATATTCTGACAATATCTACAGATCACACTCAATTTGATGTCCTGGATACAAAACCAGTTTTCATTGCTGAAAACATATATATCAAAGTAGTCATATATAACCCTACCCATGAAGGCTTTAACAAACCATCAGTAGTTATAACTTATATATACACTTACATTACCCATAAAGTGGGATTTACTTCAGACTAGACACAATTGTTTGTGACAATCAAAGGCTCTATAGTTGAATCATTCTCCTCAATTTCAACATTGAACATCTAAGTACAAGAAAGATGATTGAAGCCTGCCAATCATTGAAAACAAATAAAGATTGCTACCGTCTGACCTATTTGGCTTGTTTTTCCACAACCAATCAGTGAAGGTCCCTGGTTTACCTTACATATGATGTATCCTATTTGGACCAGACATCTAAACCTGGAAAATGTAAACAAAACTATATGAGTGTATGTTTAGCAGTGCGCTTAATGAGAGTTGTGGGTCTAAGTCTTTGCCGGATTATACAATAAAACACCATAAAACACAATGGATAACTTTGGGTGATGAAGCTGGAATAATGATTAGAAAGTCAGTCACATGGCAAGGAAGGGACACCCATTGGGAACATAGACACAAGTTTGATATAGGAGAATTAATGAATACATCATGAAAACTGCATCTTAGCAAATATGTGGGTCAAGCTTGTCTTCAATTGTTAAGACAGACTTGTTCATATTTTCTGTCCTATCATTATTTGATGTATTAATTTTTTGCAACATCAAATAGTAACATAAAATAGTAACATTAAATAGTAACATCAAATAGTAACATCAAATAGTTACATCAAATAGTTACATCAAATATTTACATCAAATATTTACATCAAATATTTACATCAAATAGTGCCAAATGAAATAGAACGGATACCTTCTGTTGGGTGTTTGATATGAAGTAAAATTGGTTGTAGGCCCCTTCAAACAATCTGCATCTGAAAGATAAAAAGAAATATTAATGTAAACATAAAACATAGAGCTAGCGCATGGGATAGTAGAAGAGGAGAGAGAGAGAGAAGAGAAAAAGAGAGAATGTGAGAGAAAGAGAGAGAGAGAGAGAGAGAGAGAGAGAGAGAGAGAGAGAGAGAGAGAGAGAGAGAGAGAGAGAGAGAGAGAGAGAGAGAGAGAGGGAGAGAGAGAGAGAGAGAGAGAGAGAGAGAGAGAGAGAGAGAGAGAGAGAGAGAGAGAGAGAGAGAGAGAGAGAGAGAGAGAGAGAGAGAGAGAGAGGGGAGAGAGAGAGAGAGAGAGAGAGAGAGAGAGAGAGAGAGAGAGAGAGAAAAGAGAGAGAGAGAGAGAGAGAAAAGAGAGAGAAGAGAGAGAGAGAGAGAGAGAGAGAGAGAGAGAGAGAGAGAGAGAGAGAGAGGGAGAGTGGACGGACGGACGGACGAACGGCAAACAGACACAGACAGAATGAAGAGTTTAAAAAAACAAGGAGCTTACCATGTTCGTCTTCATCAATTTACGATCGTCCTTTAGATCCTATCCATTATATTATCCATACTCTCTTGTCTCCTGATAACTTGTTGTAAACCTGAATCAGAATTAAAATGAAACATTCTTCATTAAAATCATTCTTTAAAAGAAGCTGTAACAAACTCATTAACTTGAAAAAAAAAACGTTTTAAAGTTAATGCGTGTAATTGTATCGAGTTTTTTAATACTTGACGGAAGCTGTAAATAATGAAGACTTTGTTCTTGTTGACGTATTCTGTGTCTAAACAATATGTTTCATCATTAACCACACGTGCCGTTCACAAAATGTGAATATAGTCAGTATGCGCAAGTCATTCAATATGAAATAGGACTAATGGACTGTAGTTAAAAGGTTAGCAGTGTTCACCCAAAATGCTTGAAGTCACGTTCACATGATGAATAGAACACCTATAGTAGATTGTCCTTTAACACTCGATCTACACCCACATATACTGTACTGAAGTATAATTGACGTTTTTCTTGATACCAACCAACTTTAGCAAGAAACTTTTTACTTACAAGCATATATCCGAGATGGCGTCCTTTCCAATCCGTTTCTTTTTGAACAATCACAATAAGTACAAATACGCGCTAATCACGTGGACCAATCGGAGGGTCGTGACCAGCATGCTGCGGGCTATTTCAGGTCATGTGTGTTCAAAGTTTACGGAATATCACGAAGAAACCCGAGCGTGCGTGACGGTAGAGAACTTGTAGCTCTGTGGTCCCGGATTCAAACCCCAATAGTGTCCCTGGTCCCACGGGAGCTTCTATTGACAAGATGTTTCAGAGCTTTACTAAGTACTGGTGAATCCGGGGACAGCCATTATACAACCGAAGAAGGGTTAAACCATTACAAAAAATGCACCTGCTGTGATAAGATTTAGAAACACGAACACAGTCACCCGAAAGAGCAATTCGCTCTTTTGTCCCAATTATTTAAAACGTCGTACCCAATATCTCAAAGAAAATGTTTATTCATGCCTTTTCTTTGACATTTGTTATTGATTTGAGTTTGGACCATTCACAAGTTTACATATAAGGGAGGGAATTACCTTTGGACACAGTTTTTCCGTATTTGTTGGGTCGATTTGGGGATTCTTACTAAAGACAAAGACCTTAAGAACACGAATAACTGTGTGTTTTTTTGGTTTAGGTCTTTTCAAGAAATCAAACTGTATCTTGGATCTAAACATTTTGAAAAAAAACCTATTCAACATCCTTCTGAAAAAAAATCAAAAGTAAACCCTTGTACTTACAGCTTCAATGTGTGATTATAGCAGTTAGGCTCTTTACCCACATAATGTTATACAAGACCATAGAGTAAAGATATTCTTGCAAGTTGCAGCAAACCAGCCGGATACTTAAGCTCTCTCTGTTTATAACTTGTATAATGAAGACTTTACATACAATACCAAAACCATACGTGAATGAAAACTTTCGTTCTTTAATACGTTTGTAGACCTTTCATCTATTTGTCCGAAAACGCTCACTCATTTACTCAGGGAAGACGTATTAACTGGTTTATTCAAGACCGTTATGATTTATCTTACCGCTATAGATGATTATTTTTGCTTATTCAGAAACATTCATTTTGCATTTCTAAAACAATATAATATTGCATTATATTTAATGATATAAAGGGTTGGTGAAATGACTATTTATCCATATGTTCTGTTTTTGTAACAGTGGGTCATCCATACAATAGCACGTGGTCTCTATACAACCATCCACGAGTCTATCACTACATATGACCACGATCATCGATGTACCTATAACGTTGTCAGTCATTGAACGTGCTCGGTTGGTGTAATATGTCTTCGTTTTCTGTAATAGTGTCTGTATAAAGTCTCTCTCCTAATACTTTAGTGCTGGAACGAACTCATGCGTATGCCAACAGGTTAGATCCAGGCCAGCCGCCAAGTGAATTGGCGGCTGACCTGTGATATAACCTGTTTGCTACTCTTAGTATTTTATCTCATCAAAATTAACCAGATAACGAAGGTTTTTGAAAGCAAAGCAGACGACACAAAAATCTCTTTTTAGAAAATAACCGAGCATTCTAAGTGTCTGTCTAGTGTGTCTTTCCTAAATTTGCAGGAATCTTTACGACTCCTATGTAACGCATGTCAATCTGACCAAGTTGGTTTCAAAACAGATATCCTCCTGATACTTTGTTTCAAAACTGGTTATTTCAAAAGTGGTTAGACAACGCAACCATTTATCGTTTTAATAAAGTACGAGAATTGAAGTAATTATTTCAAAACTGGTATTTTATTTCAAAACTGGTTGTTACACAGCGTAACGCAATGTTTTCCCGTTTTGTTACATTAGTACCCGAGGTCACATCATCCCTTTACAAATATACGCAGAATGTTACACAAAGATGAATAAATTGTTCATGTGAGTTTATACGTGATATGCTCAACTTTATTCATCGTAAATTGAATATGGCTGCTTAGCGCAACAGAACAACGGAACCGTTCAATGCCGAATATGTTTGAAATGTTGTTACGGATTGGTAGTACAATGTTACGAAGTACCGACAACTGTAAACAGCTTAGTTGTCAAAGTCATGCAGTTTTCAATCTGCTACATATTGTCTATTTTATCAAACTCTGATTTGTATAAATAGATGCTTTTCCGAACCAAATCCAATATGTTAGTACCACAGCTTAAAGAAACACCTCCAATGTGTTTCGGTGGGTCCTTAAACACTAGGCCATACAGGATACCCCATGCATGCAAGTGTGAGGTATTATTGAGCATTGGGGGATTGTTTTTTCATTTCTTATCCGACGCCGAAGGTGTGATATCCAAGTCTGATACGAAATTGAATAGATGGTCAAAGGGAGACAACTCTCACAGTTAAAGGGAAGGTCGCTTGAATCAGCCCTTTAAATTTCCGGCGTGATGCATAAATTATCTATAGATCTGTCGCTAAGACAAACCCCTACTGGTGACAAAGCCTTTGTCGATTAGAAACGACATCACGTCTGGAAATGTTCCTATTCATGGCTCCTTGTCGCATCCTATGCCGTCTACATCATGACTATCGTCTGCTGGCAGGTGCGTAGCTAGCTCTCCATGGATGTGGATTCGGCTAGGATGTAAGGGGCATGCTCAACTGGACAAATTTGAAAATATCGGTGCAATCTGGTGCATTCTAGGCGAGTTCAGGGTTATACATTAATCAAGTAGATTTTTGCGAATTCAACAAAAATTCTCATTTTCTTTATGAGCCTCATGTGGATTTAGCCGCGTTCTCGCGTATATACAGCTACCTGTTAACGAAAGAATTGTACAGAAACTACTCTAGAGCCCACAACCGGCAACATTCCTATAAAATCTATTGAGGTCCGTACGCAGAGAAGAAGAAACAGTTGCACATGACCGAACTGACCAATCAGATGTTACATGCGCCTGGTTCCAGGTTGAACAAGATCGCCCTGAATCCATTCTGTGCAATATATCCCTGTTATTCAAACATATACTACATACATGTATTAGATTGCATTGACCCTTGTTTTGAATATCTTTTTGGTGACGCATAGTTGTGATCAGTTTCAATTGAAATCGTTACCGGTCTATTTATCTATTTTTAAGTTCTTTCTTTATCATAATGTAACCATATCAAATTATGTACTTATCATAATTCCCTCATTTCACCTTTTCACATATCTTTATTACACATTTAACCAATAAATGATTGCGTTATATTTTTATAACCGCCATTATAATTCTCACTAAAATACGACCTATTTCATTTGCTCAAACACCCTAAAATAAACCAATTGACCGCTTTATTACATCTGCAACATAAATGTGCTCTATATATCCACCACGTAATTATAAAGGGGTGATACGTGAATCAATGGTATGATTGTATGTAACTTTATATGCCTGTAATGTCATTTTAACCATAGAAAGCATTTTATTTTACAATTATATTAAGTCTCATTCTACGAGATTGTCATTTTCAAAATCCCAATTAATTTGATCATTTATTCGTTCGTTTGTTGACCCATTCTCAATGCAAATCAAAACCCATTGTTATTATGAATTAATGATCCACAAAGATTATAAATTAATGATCCACAGAGATCCGTTGATAGAAGCAGCCACTCTTGTAATGTTAAGCTCTAAGAGAAGTCAAGCACAGCCATAGTTCGATAGAGTTTGGTGGACAAATCACGATACTGGTCCAATGGAGCAAACTCTCACAAATAAAGAAATGTTCCTATTTATGGATGATAGTTAATTGTTTTGTCTAGAACATGTTATCACAAACATTTCGGGAAGTCGCGATCTGGTCTCATGATGTGGAGTGTCACTCTTGCCACCATAGACCCTTTTTAATTTAACCTCATGAATATTAATAGATTTCCCAGAACGAGGCACGGTGAGCAAACACGCGTTGTTTTCACTACAGATATGGCTGACTATAGTTCCAGAGATGTGGATTTAATACCATCGTTAACCTTTACTACGATGAATGTTACATAAAATCTCATAAAAAATCATCAGGATAATTTTAGTGAAAATTACATCCATGAATTGTCATGTAAGCAGTTTAATTGCTATTAGATATTTGCCATAACATACTTTAGGTTTCAAATCAACACATATCTTACTATACAATCAGTATTTACCCATGTGATGTAATTTATTTCAACACCACCTGTAGTGAGAATACTGATTCCACTGGGGCCATAAAGTGTTCCAAATTTTTTATCTGTCCGAAATCTTAACACTTTATGTGTAAGTTCATGAGGGCTTATCTGTATCCAATACACATCCTATGACTGACCCTTACGCTGACCTTGTTGTAAATTAATTAGCAAGTAATGCAGACTCTCCCACACAAGAATTACCATATTTATCTTTAAAAAATTCTCTGAACATTTCAGTAAACATGCCTGAGGACAAGCCAACTGTAACGGGAAATGCTACTATTCACAGAAAAAGAATGAAACACCAAGTCGAATGACTGTAAGTGAATTTAATAACATTTTGGCTAAATTTGATGCAACAATTTAAACAAATGATACTAATTACAACCATATATATCAATTATAAATTTACTTAATACATAATTACAGTTCTACTTTTGCATATTCTTGATCCAAACAGCTTCTACATGCAGTATACCAAAATGCATTGTCAGCCATATACATATGTATAACGCCTACATAGAAATTCTTAACATGTACGCCTCTACAATGTCTTATTATCTTTGTTGTCAATTACGTTTTTAATTATCATTACTCTTGTTACTGTTTACTGTATTTCCAGGTTCAATTCATTTCGGTGGAAAGTTCAGATGTGTTGTTGGGCTCATGGAACTGTCCTATAGAACTGACGGGAGCATGAAGGCATGTCATGGGATTTTGTATCAGAAAGCCAAATTTAAAATGCTACATGTAAAAGCTCTGCCAGAGGACATTGCAAAAACCTCACAGCCCCAAGCATGGCATGAACCACGTGACAAAAAAATACATGGGAAGGCAGTGCAAGACTTAACTGTTAGTGGGCATTCTGCAAAACATACAGATCCTCAAACTAAAAATATACTTTTATAATATGCACTTTGCATATTTTGAGCAGTTGGCTTGATGCAATTGAAAAATGCAATGAATGTATGATATGAATTGAAACCTGTATAAAAACTGATTAAATTGTTGTCTTTTGAAAATCTTGTTAATCGAAATCTGTCAAAAGCAATTTGTTGTTTTAAGCCTTCACATCCCTTCTGCTTTTGTTCATAAAGTTCTTTATAATTTACTTCCTCTGTTTTGTCTTTTTCCATAGGCTCTGGAGTCTGGGCTGTCATGACGCATTCTGTTTCTGTAGACTCAACATCTCTGCAAATGAAAATGAAAAAAATGTTTTGAAGCACTGTATATAACAAGTTATTTTTTGTTTTTTGAATGAATTTCAATGTCGCATGTCTTTACCGGCTGTGTTCTTGTAACTATTGACATATATGTGAATACAATGCTACATTATAAGACGAAACTAACGTGTTTGCTGATTGCTGGACTAACTCTAGAGTTGGGACTAACACACTCCTCTTCAGGAGTCTTCTAGGTTCTTTCGGGGGAATCCAGTTGAAAACAGAGGGTACAGTTCCTGGCTTAACCCTTTCCCAAACAACAAATTTTTGACTGTCTCAAATTGAAAGAGTTTGCAGAAAACATTTCAAAATGTGATGAAATTGAAAAATATACTTCAGATAGAGCAGAAAACCTTGTGTGAAAAGGGGAAATTGCTCGCAGTGAGCAATTTCTCCTTTTCCCACAATGTTTTCCTGAGTCGTCTGCAACAAAGTGGTTCAATGTCGTCATTGTTTGGTAATGGGTTAAGTGTCTTTCTAAGAGGTGTCCATTCATAATCTTGCTTCTCAAAGTGGTTTGAGCATACAACAGAAGAGTCTCTTATCTGAAAGTGTAATTGGGATAAATACGGTATTGCGATAACTTAGTTTAGTTTAAACTTATTTATTCTACATCGTTTGTGAAACAAGTTCTTACAACTTAGATTAATCACTCTCGATTCTGCTTCCTGGATACATAACCAGTACTCGCGCCGAATGTGGATCAATGAAAGTTCGCAAGGCAGACCGCGCTTTTCACGGGATTTGAACCCGACGCTCTACCCCTGGACCACTGGATAACTAGCAATTGATCTGTATTTTAAGAAGTGTAATACCAGGTTTTAATCATGACTTTTATATATATATATATGGTCATTCGGTATTTACATTAAAAACACAGCACATATTAATTATCTGCTTTATAAACAATCTTTCTGCAAATTGTTTCTGTTATAAATATGCAAGGAATACTCCTTATACCTGTAAAGCAATAAAGAGTCTTACCTTAAAAAAGGGTCCTTCATCTCTTCTTATCTTTATAATCCATTGTTTTCGTAATTATTCCGTTTTAACGAACTTTAGGAAAAGTGACCTTCTGATCATATTTATCATCAGAAACACAGCCGGGTACACATTAATGCTTAGCGCTACACTTGAATGTAGCCATTATACACTGGTCAGTAGGATCAGTGTGTTTGCTCACCTAGCCTCGTTCTGGTAATGGAATGTCTGGCATGCATACAATTTGAGAGGGGCCTATTGTATTTTCTTCGCTCACTGCAAATTTACGAGTTGCTGCCAATACATGGTTGACCGATTTGTCAGTTCATTACCCCAGTTGTTCTTGTGAGATCTCTCCAACGAGGTTCATCGCAGCATCTCAGTAACTGTATCACTTTATCTCGGTAACTGTATCACTTTATCTCGGTAACTGTTTCACTTTATCTTGGTAACTGTATCACTTTATCTCGGTAACTGTATCACTTTATCTTGGTAACTGTATCACTTTATCTCGGTAACTGTATCACTTTATCTCAGTAACTGTATCACTTTATCTCGGTAACTGTATCACTTTATCTCGGTAAATGTATCACTTTATCTCGGTAACTGTATCACTTTATCTCAATAACTGCATCACTTTATCTTGGTAACTGTATCACTTTATCTCGGTAACTGTATCACTTTATCTCAGTAACTGTATCACTTTATCTCGGTAACTGTATCACTTTATATCGACCGTCCAGTTTGATGATCGCCACATACAGACATTCCAGTAACTGTATCACTTTATCTCAGTTTCTTTTTCACTGTATCTCGACCGTCCAGTTTGATGATCGCCACATACAGACATTCCAGCGTGAAATAAATTATACCCAGTCCTCGCTGGATCCAGCGGCGGTTACTGTAGGACGTTTCACTTCGTCCACTTTTACTGTATTAGCTCGGGGCGTTAAACCGAAATATCAACATTTCACATCATGGTGCAAGCAAAAGACTTTCTTTTTTGTTTAGATATACCTGCTTCCAAAAACTTCGTTCGCCACTTCAATTTTAATGTCAGATTCAAGATGGCGGCCGCCAAACTAATTTTTTCGACGTTCTGGCGCCATCATTGAGCTTCAGATATTTCTAAAAAATAACACAAAACTAGCATTTTAAAGATACAAAAGCAAGAAACATTGAAACATCAAAGTAAAATGCTGCATTCTTTTTAAAATGACCTCCATAGTCCAAAATGGCGGCGTTTTTTTCTGATTTAAATAACCTTAAGTGACAGGTCGGTTTTGTCTAATGTTTTATATTCCACAGTATTTTTCATTTCAATTCCTTTATATCAAAGATTATATAAAAATCTTTTTATGAATTTATGTTTAGTTTAAATAGCTTATTATATATATTTTCATGAGTAAACATCTAAGCGCAACCAGGGCACACTGGTGACATCATTGCTGTGAAATTCGGCATCAGATTCATTGCAAGCTTTACTTTGAAATCTTATGAATAGAAAGAGAGCATTTTATCATTCAAGCTAGTCTATGTTGCTTATACTTCCGAGGTATGCTCAGTATAAGGTATGTAATGAATAAGGTCTCGGACACTGTCGCATACCTCAACCTTAGACAAATCCCTGTCATAGCAGCGGACCAACCAATCTATGCTCTAGCGAATCATATTCAATGGGAATGACCAATGCAGTACGGAGAGGACAAACTTGTTATTATGTTTGGATGTCTTCATAAAGAAATGGCCTTCTTGAAGTCGCTTGAAAACCTGTTCCAGTCAAGTGGATGGACATCTGCTTTAGTAGAGGCAGACATTACTTTCCTGGGAACAGCAGAATCTTTCCTCTCAGCATCGAGTGTAATAGCATGTCCTTTCTATAGCCTCCTTCATGATGCATTTAATAACCGTAAAAAGACGTGGACAAGGTCAAAGACACCGTGTCGTAGGTAACGACAAACTATCACAAGCGTTTGGTGATCAAAGCTACTGACACTGATGTTCTTGTCATTGCAATACACGTTTTCGACTCACTAAAACGAATTGGACTAGAACAAATGTGGTTAGCTTTTGGCCAAGGTACAAATCTCAGATTTCTGGAAACCAGTGCATAACTTGACAGAAGAACGTGGTTGTGAACAGTGTCAATGGCTTCTTTATTTCCATGCTTTCACTGGATGTGATGTAGTCCCAGCTTTCCATGGGAAAGGGGAAAAGATAGACTGGCATACAATGGACGTCTTACTAGAGGTATCGTCATCTTTTTTCCCAAACCGAGTAGATATCCATTGTCGGTCTATAAGGATGACCTGAAACTTCTGGAATGATTTGATATCTTGATGTATGATAGGGCAACCTCTTCTACAGATGTAGATAGTGAACGTCTAGACTTGATTGATGGAAAAGAGAAACCATACGACGCTTTACCACCCTCAGGAGCGGCCTTAAAAGCATTAAAAACGTGTGGCGTATCGAGCAAGGTACATATGGGGACAGGCTACTGTGCACGAAATAAATAGTGTGAGTCCTGCAGAATGGGGTTGGACCAAATGTGACTGCCAATTGCGAATAGAATGGACGGATCTGCCTGCATTAGCTGATAACTACAAAGAGCTCACAAAGAGCGAGCGCAAGCCTGATTGCAGTGGAAGATGTGAATGGTTTTTGATTTTCGCCTCAGCTGCACTGATCTATGTTGTTGCCATTGCACCAGCTGAGAATATACTAAATGAGAAACAAATAAGAAGGCCATTTTTATGCGAGTATGAAAAAAATTATGAGTTTGACTATTTGTCTAAGAATTATTGTGTTATTTTATCCACTGGGAGCCGTTTGATTTATTATGTTGACCTTACATTTAATGTTAATCATTTCAAACCAGTTTAAAATATGTGATTAACCAGCGTTGAAATTAT
>OX401422.1:21297261-21336260 GCA_947846245.1 Cerastoderma edule | reverse complement strand
TTGATTGGTAATGGTATAAGAAGTCGATGCGACATGTCTCATTGGACAAACCCACCAAATTGCTCTACGTGGAAAATGAAACAGATGAAAAGTCATCAAAATGACTAGAATACTGTTGACATCAGCGTTAAGTCCCAAACAAACCGAGCGACAGAATAAAATACTTTGAAACGTATCGGTACTGTATGATAGTAAAACATGGTAATTAGGGATTCAGTCTTTCAAGGCAATCTATTCTAAAGAAGTATGCAGACGATGTTTCTGATTTAACCACGTTAACCAGAATGTCGTTTGTTCGAGACCCCGTCCGATCAATATTTCTATATGGAGACAATCAAACAAGTCATTGTCCCTTTTCCTACAGTGTTTCATTGAGTAATTCTACTGACTATTATGTTTCTGATTGCTAACCCTTTACCCATAATCTGGCAAGACTGTTATTGTATATGTTCATATCCACACAGAGTGATTTCCCCCCAAAAACCAGACCCCCACACCCGACCCCCGTCCAAAGCGTAGAAATGCTCCTTGTGAAAGGGCAATTTCTTTATGCACGCTGCTGCTTAAAATAGTATGCCGTGAAAGTCAGAGTAAGGGGATCAACAGCAAGTTTACTCATGGGGGAAAGATGGGCAGTGTTGTCTCCCTTTTTTCTTTGATATTGTTTGAATGCATTCATGCATAAAGAGTTCACATTACTCATTACACAAGTCCTTTTCCACACACTGTTTTCAATGTATGCTAACTTGTTCATTGAATTGTCCCATTCATGACTTGGAAGACTGGAGTCTGAAGTTTGAGACCTGGCCAGATCAAACTTTTGTTTGTTTAACCCTTTACCAAAAATAGTTGAAAGAAAAGTTTAGACAGTCCCTAACTGGAGGAGTTTCAGACGCCATTTCTGAATGCGATGAATTTGAAAACTGATCTTCGGATAGAGGAGAAACCATTGTGGGAAAAGGAGAAATTGCTGGTGAAGAGCAATTTCTCATTTTCCCACAACGTTTTTCCAAAGTCTCTTCCAACAAACTGGTCAAATGTCGTTATTGTTTGGTAATGGTATAAGAAGTCAATGCGACATGTCTCATTGGACAAACCCACCAAATTGCTCTACGTGGAAAATGAAACGGATGAAAAAGTCATCAAAATGACTAGAATACTGTTGACATCAGCGTTAAGTCCCAAAACAAACCGAGCGACAGAATAAAATACTTTGAAACGTATCGGTACTTTATGATAGTAAAACATGGTAATAAGGGATTCAGTCTTTCAAGGCAATCTATTCTAAAGAAGTATGCAGACGATGTTTCTGATTTTACCACGTTAACCAGAATGTCGTTTGTTCGAGACCCCGTCCGATCAATATTTCTATATGGAGATAATCAAATAAGTCATTGTCCCTTTTCCTACAGTGTTTCATTGAGTAATTCTACTGATTATGTTTCTGATTGCTAACCCTTTACCCATAATCTGGCAAGACTGTTATTGTATATGTTCATATCCACACAGAGTGACTTCCCCCCAAAAACCAGACCCCCACACCCGACCCCCGTCCAAAGCGTAGAAATGCTCCTTGTGAGCGGGCAATTTCTTTATCCACGCTGCTGCTTAAAATAGTATGCCGTGAAAGTCAGAGTAGGGGGATCAACAGCAAGTTTACTCATGGGGGAAAGATGGGCGTTGTTGTCTCCCTTTTTTCTTTGTTATTGTTTGAATGCATTCATGCATAAAGAGTTCACATTACTCATTACACAAGTCCTTTTCCACACACTGTTTTCAATGTATGCTAACTTGTTCATTGGATTGTCCCATTCATGACTTGGAAGACTGGAGTCTGAAGTTTGAGACCTGGCCAGATCAAACTTTTGTTTGTTTAACCCTTTACCAAAAATAGTTGGAAAGAAAGTTTAGACAGTCCCTAACTGGAGGAGTTTCAGACGCCATTTCTGAATGCGATGAATTTGAAAACTGATCTTCGGATAGAGGAGAAAACATTGTGGGAAAAGGAGAAATTGCTGGTGAAGAGCAATTTCTCATTTTCCCACAACGTTTTCCAAAGTCGCCTCCAACAAACTGGTCAAATGTCGTTATTGTTTGGTAATGGTATAAGAAGTCAATGCGACATGTCTCATTGGACAAACCCACCAAATTGCTCTACGTGGAAAATAAAACAGATGAAAAAGTCATCAAAATGACTAGAATACTGTTGACATCAGCGTTAAGTCCCAAACAAACCGAGCGACAGAATAAAATACTTTGAAACGTATCGGTACTTTATGATAGTAAAACATGGTAATTAGGGATTCAGTCTTTCAAGGCAATCTATTCTAAAGAAGTATGCAGACGATGTTTCTGATTTTACCACGTTAACCAGAATGTCGTTTGTTCGAGACCCCGTCCGATCAATATTTCTATATGGAGATAATCAAATAAGTCATTGTCCCTTTTCCTACAGTGTTTCATTGAGTAATTCTACTGATTATGTTTCTGATTGCTAACCCTTTACCCATAATCTGGCAAGACTGTTATTGTATATGTTCATATCCGCACAGAGTGACTTCCCCCCAAAAACCAGACCCCCACACCGACCCCCGTCCAAAGCGTAGAAATGCTCCTTGTGAACGGGCAATTTCTTTATCCACGCTGCTGCTTAAAATAGTATGCCGTGAAAGTCAGAGTAGGGGGATCAACAGCAAGTTTACTCATGGGGGAAAGATGGGCATTGTTGTCTCCCTTTTTTCTTTGTTATTGTTTGAATGCATTCATGCATAAAGAGTTCACATTACTCATTACACAAGTCCTTTTCCACACACTGTTTTCAATGTATGCTAACTTGTTCATTGGATTGTCCCATTCATGACTTGGAAGACTGGAGTCTGAAGTTTGAGACCTGGCCAGATCAAACTTTTGTTTGTTTAACCCTTTACCAAAAATAGTTGGAAAAAAGTTTAGACAGTCCCTAACTGGAGGAGTTCCAGACGCCATTTCTGAATGCGATGAATTTGAAAACTGATCTTCGGATAGAGGAGAAAACATTGTGGGAAAAGGAGGAATTGCTGGTGAAGAGCAATTTCTCATTTTCCCACAACGTTTTCCAAAGTCGCCTCCAACAAACTGGTCAAAATGTCGTTATTGTTTGGTAATGGTATAAGAAGTCAATGCGACATGTCTCATTGGACAAACCCACCAAATTGCTCTACGTGGAAAATGAAACGGATGAAAAAGTCATCAAAATGACTAGAATACTGTTGACATCAGCGTTAAGTCCCAAACAAACCGAGCGACAGAATAAAATACTTGTAATTGTTTCTTTGAAAAGTTCTACAAAATCTAACATAAAAGAGCCCCCCTCAGAAATGTGTACTTTTGCAGTAAATAAATGTTAGAAATTCTATGTTCACAATCCTTGTCACATAACCTAAGATCGTCTTCAATTTCTTAACTTACAAGTTGCTAAAACCCCATGTTTTCATTAATTAATGCGAAGTGAACCTACCCGACTGCTGTTCTCCTTTGGGAAACTTGTTTTATAAATTCACTGGGGAATTCTTTTTTGCACGCCTTGCTATCATGTGACATCTAAAAATATCAAACTACACAGCAACAACAACAACATAGTAGCAAAGGATGCAATCCTGTGCAGAGTTCGGGCGGAATCTTAAACACTCAATGTAGAAAGAGAGAGTACTTTTTAATTTTTTCTTTATTATCAAATTGAGCAAGATTCAATATTTTAATTTCATTGCAGTTTGTTTTCCTGCTTGCTCGATCAATCTTTTATGTAATGTATGTGACCATGCACATGTGCAGTAAACGTTTCTGAAAACCCATGTGACGATGGTATCTAAAATAACCACTGCTTACTCTAAGTTAAGATCGTTGTTTACAAAATAAACCTGTTCAAACGGTCTTAGATATCTGTGATTCTTAAGTTATTTTTCTTTTCAGTACAGCCATGAGCAGGGTTGGGACGCCGTCAATAATCTAGTTCTATGTTACTTTAGAAATTACTGCTGTTGTTTTAATGGTAGAAGACAATTTATTTCAAAAAGAGAGAGGGTCTCTTTAAAATGTGTAGGAATTGTTGCATAAAGGATAATGTTTACAGCCTTCACTTATCCACTCTCTTGACCATTTTGCATAAACCAAAGCATCATATTACGCTCTTCTCAGATGTATGTTGGAATATTCTATGAGATCAAGTTTTCAAAAATACGTTTCCAAGTATCACAAAGACTATGTTATTTCCTTAATTTTTTATTGCTGGCCGAAATTTTTATTGCTGGCCGAAATTTTTATTGCTGGCCGAATTTTCATTGCTGGCCGAAATTTTTATTGCTGGCCGAAATTTCTTTAAATTTTGGTTTGTCACAACAGTCTCATGAATTTATTGCTTAAATGATGAAAACAGAATTAAATCAGCAACCATGTGGTTATAAGTTACAAGTATCTAGTGTATGAAGATAGATCCATGGTTCTTGTTACGTAACCTTTTCCCAAACAATAACGACATTTGACGACTTTGTAGCAAACAACTTTAGAAAACATTGTGGGAAAAGGAGAAATTGCTCGTAATGAGCAAGTTTTTATTTTCCACACAAGGTTTTCTGGTCTTTCTGAAGCATATTGTTCAATTTCATCACATTTTAAAATGTTGTCTGCAAACTCTTTCAATTTGGGACAGTTGAAAAAAAATTGTTGTTTTGGAAAGGGTTAATGTTTCATTGATAATCATTGTGACACAGAACCCATTACTTCATAAAATCAACATTAAATGAAAAATACCAAAGAAACCAATGAGACAAACCAATACATTACCGAAAATAACACTTCTATGTAACATTGTTTCTGCTCATTATAACAGGTGAATCAAATTTCTCATTTATATTAAATAACTATTTTAAATCAATTGATTCTAACTTACATCTGTATTAGATGTTTGATGCTGAGTATCCAAGGGTTAATTGATATATGGCTTCAGTTAATCTATACATTTGGAATAACTATGTTAAATCATTGAAGATATTTTATGTCTCAATTTGATACTTTGCGGGGGTTGCAAAATCAATTGTACATATTGCTTAGCTTGTTCAAAGGCCTTAAAAGACAAGTGAATGTTTTCTGAAATTTAGTATAGAACCTTTATACAGACACATGCAGAAAAGGATTTTGCATTTACGGACAAGTGAATAAAAATCAGTTTTAGCCAATCTCTGATCGGTTTCCCAGGTTCAAAACCCATGGAGGTTCTCAATGTGTGAACTGACACATGGCTTTAGTTTAGACAAATGTTAATCTATGATACTTCACCTTTAACTGTTACAGAGAAAAATTAATCATCTTGGAACTCTCCATTTCCGAATGGAAATCATAATTGTCAAAATTTGCAGATGGAAACTAAATGGCTTTGTTGCTTTGTAGGCTGAGAAGACTGACTGATATAGTCATGTTTCCATATTGTATTCATACAATCCCCTACAAAAGATTTAAG
The DNA here is from genome assembly GCA_947846245.1 of Cerastoderma edule. Taxonomy (NCBI): domain Eukaryota; kingdom Metazoa; phylum Mollusca; class Bivalvia; order Cardiida; family Cardiidae; genus Cerastoderma; species Cerastoderma edule. The sequence continues at coordinate 21,330,769 of OX401422.1, read as the reverse complement.
AACAGTGTTTATGAACGGCATGAACAGACATAAACAAAAATACGCCATTCAAAAGTGTTCTTGAATATGCTTGTGAATGTCACAAACATGTCTGTAAACATCAAAAAAATGTTCATAATTGTCAAGACAATGATCATGAACATCAAGAACATGTTCATGAACATGTGTAATAGTAAATGCTTCATCTTCATGGACATCTAATTTTGTTTGTATCTGTTCATGCTGCTCTTGAACACAGTTCTTGAATCCTTTGTAGGGGATATTTATCCACAGTTCTTGAATCCTTTGTAGGGGATATTTATCCCTTTTGTCAATAATGATCACTAAGGTTCTTGTAGCAAACAAAGTTTGAAACCTTTTGACTGAGAAGTTTGTCCTTTTTTTCACAATGATTTAGCTATTCAATTAGTGTTGGTTTCAAATGATCTTAGTTCAATTTTTGGGTACTCTACTTTGAACTAACAGTGACTTTCCGATCCATTCTTATCATAAAACTTTAGATTTATATTCGCATTGAAATTCATTTAATAAGTTTCTTAGCTGGTATACTGATTGATACATTATTTAGAGAATGACGCCAATCTGACAAAAGATGTAAGTTACTTTCATTTCAAAATACATGTATTTCTTAGTTGTCTAACATAAAATTTACAAATAAGGGTTGTTTAAAGGGACTTACAGAGAGATTTGTGCTCTGAGAGTTATGAACATTAGAAATCAGATAACAATCATTATTGCCACTTACATATTATTACAACAAAACACAATTTTCAATTCATTTTCTTTGACATTGCGAAAGTCTTGATTTTCGGTAAATATTATTAAGTCGCACGTCTCAGTGCTTCTATGGGAAAGCCGGAATCTAAATAAATGCAGGAATTTCTTCTTGCTAGCATGACATGACAAGAACCATGTGTCAATGGTATCTTTAAAGTATCACCTCTCATTCTTAGAGTTAAGATTGCTATTTAGAAAAGTCCCGTTTAAAGAGTTTGCAATATCTAAAATATGAATGTTCTCTATCTTGTTTTATGGTTATTAATGGAGTTGGGAATCTATCGATAATCCAGTCTTATGTTATTAAGAAGTATATGTGTATTTTTATCAGTAGAAGACAATTAATTAATTAATAAAAAGTGAAATCCCCAATCTTTTCCTGCACTAGTCCGTTAAATGTTTGTATAGACATTTTTTTAACACGCTTGGCAATATGAATAATTGATTTTGCCACACCTGATATGAGAATTAGGAAAATTTCAACACCATGAGAAAATATACAATAGAAGCATTGTCCTTTTTTCATCGTAAATTTTATCTTCCATAAATTTGTCTTGCTTGATCAATGGATACAATATTTGCAAAAAAGCAATTTTTGTCAGAAAGTATCAAAGACTTGAATCTACTTAAATGTTGATACATAAACATGTACTGTAAAGCCATGTTGTGGAACATTAACAGGTAGTTATGTCACATCTCAATGATTTGACATTTTCATATACAGAGGACTATAACTGTCTTTCTATCAAATGGCAAGAGGAAGATTTTCCAATGATGAGCAAATGTCTTTATGTGACAATAAATCAGAGGTTTATATCAGTCTGACATTGAAAATGTTGAAGAAATGAATTATAAGTATTTATATCGTCAGTATGATAAATAACATAAAGTACAGGAATGCTCTACCTGTTCTCATAAAAGAAAATTGTAATTTGACAATTAAGTAGACCAATATATATACAAGAAAAAAAACTTAGTCCTTATGTTCTTGACTAATGGCCCAGTCACATAGCCCACTTTATGTAATCAACATTATCGCTGTTTGACTCCATTACTGTCCTCTGACTGTTCCGGAAGGTTGCCAAATGCCTTGGGCATAAAAGCCTAGGGTCTCGTTCAACACTTTTACCCCGCATTAATGCAGGTATGCATGGGTCAGGACCCCAGGCTAGCATATTTGTTGAATATTCAAAAAGAATATTGTTCTGGTCATCATTGATATATGAGACGATTATTATGAACCCTACATGTACAATCCAGGATTTATTCTTTTTTATATGTTATTTACCACACTTGACACAACATACACAATAATTTTTACTATTGCAGATCTTCCATTGTAGACTACTTCACTTTAAAAGCCAGATATACTGGAGTTATAACATATCTAAACTGGAAGCTTGAATGCAGCCTAAGTGACAATGTAAAGATATTAGTCAATCAAGTATGCAGTTTTCTTGATACTTTGAGCATTGGTTTTTTTGTATTTAAGTTACACATTGGCCACCATTATGATAGTGTTTTGGATGGCTCTCACACAATATGTTTGTGCTATATTTCAGACACATGGTGTGTAGAGAGAAATAAGTCCCATCAAGCTTGAGCATGAATTTCATTTTCCCAACCATTCCTATTGGATTTGGAATAAATGACGCATATGTATAAGTTTTATGTTGTTTTTCAGTAACTATACCAGTTTTACATGGATTTTTTTATACAACATTGCTTTACAACATCATCAAACCTTTATAATCCTTTCTTAACATCAAACACATTTTTATTTGAATAGATTTGAAAATATTGTAAAAAATAAAGAGAATACTCATAACAAGTGAATTATGTTTTTCTAACATTCATCATAATACATGGAAAACAGGTTAAAGGTTAGGATTGCTAGGCACTGATATAAACAACCAGTATAGTTCAACTGGAAGAACGGTCTCAGGTTAAGTGTTGTTTAGACACATTGACACCTAGAGGTATGTCTGGGTTCAAACCCCAGTACTGGTAGATTATTGATGTGCTCTCTGTACACTTGCCTCAACAGTTGTTCTTTGTTCTTTCTTGTTTAGTGTTGTTTAGACACATTGACACCTAGAGGTATGTCTGGGTTCAAACCCCAGTACTGGTAAACTATTGATGTGCTTTATGTCCAATTGCTTCAACAGTTATTCTTTGTTCTTTCTTGTTGAGTGTTGTTTAGACACATTGACACCTAGAGGTATGTCTGGATTCAAACCCCAGTACTGGTAAATTATTGATGTGCTCTCTGTCCACTTGCTTCAACAGTTATTCATTGTGCTTTCTTGTTTAGTGTTGTTTAGACACATTGACACCTAGAGGTATGTCTGGGTTCAAACCCCAGTACTGGTATTTTATTGATGTCCACTTACCTCAACAGTTATTCTTTGTTTTTTCTTGTTTATGGATAATTCTTTTTTCCAAATGTCTTACCAATGGCTTTCCTTGTTTAATGTTATAATCATTCTTGAATTTGGTTGGGGGGTGAGATTAAATTGAGAAATTTGCCTTTTAACTTAAATGCTGTGTATCATTCACATGAAATCAAGCAATATGAAAGGTTCTTAGGATGTAAAGAATAAACTTAACCTTTTACCAAACGCCAAATTACCGACTGTCCCAAATTGAAAGAGTTTACAGACGACATTTCATAATGTAATGGAATTGGAAAATAATTTTTTGATAAGGAAGGAAAATTGTAGGAAAAGGAGGAATTACCTGATGTAAGAGAAATAATTTATGAAACTTAAAAACTTTGTTCTTATAATGTACGTTATATGCATATATTGTCATTGAAATCCGTTGTTTGTTTGCTGTAGTGAATTCCCAGTAGGGCCTTAAGTGAGGTCTATCAATGCAGAGAAGCCTTTCCAAAAGATCAAGCAGCCTTATATCTCTATCGTAACTACTTGGGTGTGAGAAATACACCTCATACATAAGTATAGGATTACAAGGTGTGGGTGTTACGTCTCTGGGTAATAACTTATTTCCTATGTTTGTCCACATTGAGTAGTTCAATATATAGGGAGGTTTTGAACATCATTTAACTCATTACATAAAAACAAACGACATTTGACCACTTTGTTACTTTGTACTATAAAAATCATCAATTTAGACATATTAACCCATTACCAAACCGTAACAACACTTGACCAGTTTGTTGCAGACTCCTCTGGATAACATTGTGGGAAAAGGAAAAATTGCTTGTTAAAAGCAATTTCTCCTTTTCCCACAATGTTATCTGCGCTACCAGAAGATTACTTTTCATTTTCTTCCCAGTTGAAATCTTGTCTGCAAACTCTTTCAATTCGGGACGCTCGAAAATTGGGGTTTGGTAAAGGGTTAAAAGGAGCCTTTACCATTAAAGCCATACTTGCGCTCATGTACACTTAAATTGTGAAAGTTCTAGAATAATTGAAGATTAACTTAAAAGTGCTTAAAATTCCCTTTATCGGAGGAATTGAGACTGTAACACATTCACATACTGCTTTTAAAAGAGAAAATACTATAAGGTTTGTTTACAATTAGCTATAAAACAAGGTCAGCAAAGATACGTTGGGAACTAAGTAAACTCAAGAAATTCTCAATTTTGATTGTTCACGTTGTTAATATTGAATAAGTGACAGTATTTTTATGTGTTTTACGTGATTTTTCTAGCCAGGTAGTGGCCACTTATTAATCCGAGTGCTCCTTGCTATTTTAGATGTTACTCGAATGTAAACAATGAAGTTAAATTGGTGGGCACTACATTTGTGAAAATAGATCTTTGAAAAATAGATAATAAATAGTGAAGGCATTATATTGTCATGATCCTGTGGTTTTTCGCTGTTTCAACATATTCTATCATGATTCATAACTCATATTACCCAGTTTTGCATTTTTTTTAGCGCTAGTATATTTTTGATTTTTCTTGTACTCTTTTGATTAAAAAAGTCATTCTTATACTTAAGATAATCAGGTACCAAGAATCTCATAAACTTGGCTGTAAAGTTCTGGTTCTTTTAATTTGGAGCAATCTAAATTATTCTACATTGGTTGATGGATTAACTCATTACCAAACAATAAAGACATTTGACCACTTTGATGTAGACGATGCTGGAAAACACTGTGGCAAAAGGAGCAATTGCGTTTTCAATTTTGGACAGTCGAAAACATGGCATTTGGTAAAGTGTTAAGGAAAATTAATTGGAATATCTGTGTCTCAGTAAAAAGCAATCTTAACTCATCCGGTTTATCCAATGAAAACACCTCTGATATAATATGGAAGCCATCATATTGTTTCTTGCGAGACTTCTGTAATTGCACTTTTGTTTTCAAATATAGGTCTTAGATGTGATTTCTAATTATAGTCAATTGATTTGGTCAAGGAAACGGCTATATATATCACAAATTTTAATTTCACTATTACTTATGAGGTACAGTACCGATAAAAAGTGATTTAAAATGATGTTAAACATGTCCATATGCATTGAACTATTTATGGTGGACGCTTATAGGAAATGTCTTATAAGCTGGGGACAGTTTATGGTAACCCTACACTTATATCCAAGGTGTATTTCTCAGCTCACAGATATACCCGAGTTGTTATGATTGAGTAAAAAAAAGAGTACGTCATTGCTCTAACTTATTCTCTTAACCTCCAAACTCATTACCTTTTTTTGTTGAGGGGGGATTTAGTCCGTTTTATTCATTTTTTTTCAGTTGTCCTCCCAACCATAGGTCAATTATCTTATATTTGATGATGTTTTACTAGGAATATAACATGTTGGTTAGATAAGATATTGAGGCTGTTTCCACAGTATGTCTGTTGTAGTACGGTGGTCAGCACACCTACTCATGCTCTTTGTAATCACCAAAACTGCATAGAAGAAGGGCCAATGTGCAGACTGCTTTCCAAACTGATAATATACATGTAGTGAGAGACCATTAAGTTGTGTCATTCTGACTTTAGCTTATATCAGAGAGAATAATGGGAGAGCTGGGTCTCACACCTACGACTGTCGTGTTCAATGCTGGTCACATTGCTAACTCAGCTGTTATGGTTTGCTACATAAAATATCAACTCTTCAGCAGACTATCAAATCAAGTTATATTAAAGAGCTGTGTCTTTACTGGGGCCTCCTAATGGTCTATAGGTTAGGGTTAAGAACTTGAAATCACATGGTCCTTTCTCCGTGAGGGTTCAAATCCTGGTGACAGCTTTTAGATTTTCATGAAGAATAGTCTGCTGACTGGCTGACTTAAGGACTGTAATAATGTTGACCTGGTATAAAACCTTTTTTAATATAGATTTTAAACAAATAAATCTTCTTAAGTGTGATTGTACAAAATGATTTATATAGAATTCTTGATCATTGGAACATGTGTTTTACCCTTGCCCTTTTTGGTGTAGTTTAAAACAGTCATCATTATAACACTTATCAAAGTGAAACATTTAAACTTAAGAGACAAAAGAAGACTTTGCTCAATCTGACCACATTCTCTTTTGTCACAATGCTTTTAAATGCTTCTGCTGCAAATGCTTTTAAAAATGTAAGCATCAAAGAAAGATTGAAAGAGCTGAAATTGTTGTAATTGGTCTACCCTTTACCAATCAAACAAGGTTTTTTTAGGGTTTCAGCAATAAGTTCTTCCAATATTATTTTAAATTTTCAACACCTTCCAGATTGAGAGGATAATCACATGAGCATGTATAGAAAAGCGTCAGCTCTGAAGATTATAATATCCTTCAACACTCATTAGCTCTGATTGTAGAGTGCTTGACTTGGAATATGTGGGTCCTGATTTTAAAACCAATCTCAGACAATAGTCTCTTTCATGTTATGTGAATTTGAAGCACAATAATTTTGTTTCATGTGTGAAATAAGTCAGTGGCTTGAAAAGTTATTGTGCAGGATTGGTGAGGGTAAATAAAGAACATCGATAAATGCGCTGACTGTTGCAATATGCATGATATACAGTTGAAAACTTTGTAAAACCCCAGTGCAATCAACCAAAAGTAAGAATGTTTTTCAACCAAAACTTGTATTCTGTTATAAAATATTACAACTCAGAAATGATAAGAATTGTTTTCAAGCTTGCAGGATTTTCATTCTGTGACCAGGATTTGACCCCAGAACTCTTCCTCTGAATTGGAAGTGTTTTACTTTTAACTATCACAGCTGATTCAAATCCAAATGCTTGCTCAAATTGAAATCTGAAACCTTAAAAAAGTAAGATCATTTAAAGTTGTGACACGTAAAATTATTGTTGATTGATGGAATGATATTGCTGACTTCTAGGAACGTTGGTTTCCTTGTTCCATAACCTCATTAAACACTGACCGACACTTAATATGTATCGGATATTCTCTCAATATCTGGCAATTTAAGGTTCATGATAATTGTAGAAAGTAGCTTTAGTGGGACTGTCAGCCAGCCTCAAGGATAGTCAGTAATGACATCCTCGAGTCTGTTTCCAGTGTCGCCAGGGTCATTGTAGACCCATACGTGGAGGCCAGTCCCGTGACACCAAAATAAGGTTTATCAGTTCATATTGCCACAACCGAATCACCACAGCCACACAATATATGTGCGAGAGAAAGAGTAAAAGAGTCTGAAATCTTTCTCTACCCTATGATCCCTATCGCGTGCACGTTTGAGACATCTCGCACTACAGGATCGAGGGTAAGTGGTGAAACTGGCACATTAAACCTTTGTAATGGGTTTGCTAGTTTTAAGTTTTGTAGGTTCGAATCATTCCGGCGCCACATTAATCAGCATATGTGTAGGTTCGAATCATACCAGCGCCGCATTAATCAGCATATGTTTAGGTTCAAACATTCCAGCGCCACATTATTCAGCATATGTGTAGGTTTGAATCATACCGGCGCCGCATTAATCACTGTATGTGTAAGTTTGAATCATACCAGCGCCACATTAAACAGGTTGTACGTTCGAATTGTTCCAGCGCCGCATTAATCAGGTTGTAGGTTCGAATTGTTCCAGCGCCGCATTGTTCAGGCTTCATATTAAACTCTCAGATCAAAAAACAAATAATTAAAAAATGCTGTTGTTGAATTCCTCCCAAACTAATCATGTCATTAACCATGTCACATGTACAAATCAAAGAATAAACCACAAAGGGGGTCAGAATATTCCCCCTCAAATCAAATATCCCCCTGAGGCAGAGTTCCTTCAAGTTAAGATGTAAGGTTGTTGGTCAGTCCGAGTCTGTTGTCAACTGGTGATGGCATTATCTGTGAAATTTAGGGACAAGATCAGAGCACTTTCAGGCGGAGGTTAAAGCATGAAGCAACATTCATTATTAAAAACAAAGAAATCCAATCCATGAAAATAATGATCAGTTTCATAAGATGTAATCAGGTGTTGTAATTTTTCAGATATGACTTAAAAAGTGTCCATATCATATGGTTGCCAATTAAAATTTATATAACAGCTAGATTTACTAATATGCTAGAGAGTCTTCATTGTAAGAAAGAAACCCTGTTCCTGGTCACTACAAACGTATGAGGTAATTGGAAATCTAGTTTTCAGTATAGCTGTGTATGTGTATTAGCAACATTTAACTATGTAACAAAAATCATACATGTTGTGAATCCTGATCATTATCAATACCAAATTCTATTTGAAGGCATCTTTTGTAAATCATAACAAATCTTTTTTTGCTTTACATTGAACTTGGAAACCAGCAATAAGTATACATAGGCAATATTCATAGATATCATAAAATATAGTTCAGGCCCTGTTCCTGGTACAAATATGTTTATATTGAAAAAAACTGAAACTCCTTCTGGTAATTGGAAGACCCAAAATGAAAAAATCCAAAAAATTATTAAAATCTACAATGTAAATTCACATTTACACTGAATAATTGATCATCCTGATGAGCTTTCTACATCAGCGCAAAAGTTGAAAGTCCCATCATTTCTGCAAGCTCCTGGTCTCTGGTCTGTGTGAAAAAAAAGGTTAATGATGGAAATCTCAACTATGCACTGAATGATAGCAAATCAATGTTGTGTTTAGAAAAATTTAGACAAATCATGTTCCATGTAAACATCATTGCTGATACCACTCTAAGGATAAAAAATAACATTACAATTATTGTTTTCCAGAGATGGAATTCCCTCTGCTAATACAACTAACAGCAGCATCATGATTGCTAAAATTTCCATTTGCAAATAAAATCCCTGTTCCTGGTCACAAAATGTATCTTAAATTGGAATTCCACATTTCATTACAATGTACACGCAGTAACCTTTTGCAATGTTTTCTTTGCATGTCACATTTGTATAAATGGCAACCATAGACATAAAACACATATACATGTATATATAGAAATCAATATGATAGAATTTTGAATTGAAAATATTAACAAATAAGGATCAAAACTCAACTAAGGTTTCCCAAATGCCCATACCCTGCCTTACAAATGCTCTTTAAGAATGTAAAATATTAAAGTGAGCTTGAAATGTGTGTTGAATATAATTCCATCAAAGCTTTCCTTTTGTCTGTTCAAAAACTGATACAAATATGGCAGCTTCCATATGGACTAAATCAGAGTAGTATACCAGTTTGTAGTCAGTCTACCAGTCCGTAGTAAGGTTATTGTCATCTTTATTGTATCAAACTAAAGTCAGTTATGATTAAACAGAGGCTTGTGTGGAAATTGTCAGTCTTGTAAGGATTCAAAGATTACAAGCACATGTATAATAAACATGTCAGTCTGTAAACTTTTCTCAATCATCCCTTATTGCAATTTGAAAAGAGTGTTGGGAATCTAGATATATAGGGAAAAGAAGGGAAAAAATATTTTAGGGATTCCAAATGCCCTTAACTCTCCATTTCAAATGCTGTTCCAAGATAAGCGAGCTTTTAAAAACACACCAATTGCTTAATTTGTATTTCAAGTCCATGCCTTCCCTTTGATAAAGTTGAATTAGTTCTGAATAGTCTGTAATAGTCCTCTTTATATAGACATTGAGGTCCATAATAGTGAAGTAGAGATTTTGTTGATGGGAGTCTTAATGGAATTAATAAACCCAAAGAAAGAAAATATGATAAACATGGCCATCATCAACTTGTTCTCAATTGACTCTATTTAATTCATAAAAAAGGGAGACTATCTTGTATAAAGTAAAAGAATCCATGCAGTAAGGCTGTTTTGATTATGTCCCTTTACAAAATTAGCCTTTGTGTATCTAAAGTCCACTTGTCCCTTCCTCATGTAACTTTTGTGGAACGTGTATGGAAATAAAGAAACTTTATGCTCTGTTATAGAGAACATGTTGATGTATAAATAGACAACGTAACTCAATAGTTGATGACAATGTTCTCAACTGATCCGATCAGTCTGACCGCATGTGATTGTGTCTTTTAGAGGCTAATTTACTCAGTTTATTACAATCATATTGGTTCCCAAGCTATCTAATATATACGAAGGTCAGTTGTGTAGTGTCATCTGCCTCAGGGGGTCTCTATGAAACAAATTCTGGTAACTTATACATATCACACTCCATTCTGCTACCTGGATACATAACCAGTATTTGTACAAACCACAGTCCATTCTGTTACAAGGAAACATCACCAGTATTTGTACATATCACACTCCATTCTGTTACCTGGATACATAACCAGTATTTGTACAAATCACAGTCCATTCTGCTACAAGGATACATAACCAGTATTTGTGTGAAATGTTGATTGATGAACTTATAACATACAAAGGCTTTTTGGAACCACAAGTTATTTGACATATTCACTTGGTTTAGAAAGTGCTATTTACATATCTGTAGAAACTATTGTTGATAACATGATGACATCGCTGATCTGTTGAAAAGTTGCTCTCAATTAATCCATAGGCAATGTGCCATCAAAGGAAAATACTCATTGTGGCAGTATTTGTGATAGTCAGTGGTTCAAACCTTTGACTCATTAATTACAAGCATAGTTTTGATTGCCTGACGTACTTTGACTTGATGTCCAGTTAAAGATATCTATATCTGGGGACACTGGTTTACCTTCCATGTGCTGTACACTATCATGTCTTTACTTCTTCATCTGAAAATATAATAAAGAAAGTAATGAAAAATCTGCAATTAATGTAGTCAAATGTATGTCATGAGAGTGGAAAGTTGTAGGATTATTCCTTAACTGGATAATACCGAAGACCAAACAACAATGGTTCTCATGACTTATCTCAATGGCATACTGGGTCTGGGCTATTGGAATAGAGAATAAGAATGGAAATGGTCTATATAGAAGGTTAGCTACAATTTAACACAAAGATTGTTAAGACTTCTTTAAAACACACTTTTAAAAAATACATATCAGTCAGCAAATGCTGGAATACAAACACAACAATGTGTCCTCCCTAAATTTCTTTTTATTTATCAATGGTACATGTGTTAATAGGAAATTACCAAAGAAAACTTCATTCTGTTAAACTGTTTCTTAAATCATCTCAAACTTGACAAAACCTCTATATGAAATACCTCAAGAATAGAAAAAAAAAGTTAAGATGGAAAAGCAAATCTTCTAGGTGAGACGAAACTTTTCGTTGAACATATTGTAAAATAAATCAAATAATAACAAGTGTTGATGGCATAGATACCTTCACGTTTGATTTTGATATGAGGTAACATTGCTGTATGATTCCTCCTTTGAAAACTGCATCTGAAACATAGAAGCCAACAGATATATAAAGTTTGTCCGATGGTTGAGCGTTAAAACAGTATTGGAGCAGAAATTTGCTGAAACAATGGTATGGTTTATTGGCTGGAACATAATTAAACATGAAAATTAAGGCATTCAGCTTGCAAAGAATATTGAATGAAGTTGTTTCGAAATTCCAGGATGGTTTTATAGGTGAACTGGCTGCTGCAATACAGCCTACAGTCTTGAAATCATGATTAACAACTCATTGAACCATCTTAAATGTAAAAGCTTGATATTAAAAATTTATTGTTTAATATTTGATTTAGAATTGAAAATAGATAATTATTGGTAGCTTCTAAAATGCATTTATTAGGTAAAGGCATACTTAACCACTGTTTTCAGAAACAGTTTTGGCTCTTTAACAACAATTTACCTTTTATTGCAATGGCTTCCTTCCAAATCATATACAGAAAATAGCATTTAGACCAGGCAAAGAATTCCTTTCGAAATATAGGTCTGAAAACAATTGAACTTACAGTGGACAAGAATTGATATTTGTCTTTTGGATTCACTTCTTTCGTCTCTAAGACTCAGTGTTTTCTGTCATTCTTGTCCAGTTGTTGAAACGCTGAATAAAAACAAAAATCAAAAGATAGGCTGATTTGAAAGACATATGTTGAATACTCAGTAGGAATAAATTAACTATATTTTGAATTAACCCTTTACCAACCGCAAAATTTTCGACTCTCCCAAATTGAAAGTTTGCAGACGACATTTCATAATGTGATGTAATTGAAAACTAATCTTTTGTTAGGGCAGAAAATATTGTTGGAAAAGGAGAAATCTCTCGAGAGCAATTTCTCCTTTTTTTCCATATTATTTTCCAAAGTCGTCTGCTACAAATTGGTTAAACGTTGTTATTGTTTGGTAATGGGAAAAGTCTCTAAAATGGTTTGGGAAATAAACCTGATGTGATATTTGGCTAGGGAGTAATCACAGACAACAAAACACGTTAAATACATCTATGTTGTAATGGAGCTAAAATTCAGTTTGAAACCAATGCTAGTACACAAGGTCATGTTTTACTGTGCATAGAAGGATAGAGTAATATGGTCCATGCCAATACTAAAAGTAGAAACAATTCACAATAATGAGCAATGCTGGACTGTAGGCTAATTATCGTTCGTGCTGATATTTCCATTACGTTAAATAAAAAGATGATGCATTTATATCAGTGCGATACATTAAGGCGAAGAAAAGACCAACCCGTATATTGTTGATATGTCGGCTTTTTGAACCGATATAGATAACCTAGAAATGGCGGGAAATCGAATTCGAACAAGAAAAATTACGATTTACAACGACGTCAATATAATTAAGGTTTAAAACTTGTCAGCCGTAGCCTGTACAATAAATAAATACCATAAACAATTTATATTCACTTACATTTACGTTTCTGAGACGTCGTCCTTCCTCAACATGTTCAACTCCTCTTTACACCAAAGACATGTTAACACTAATACCAGCCCACATCAGCTAATCACATGGACCAATCAGAGGTCGTGACCACATGCTCCGGGCTATCAATCGGAACTACTCGGGTATTTCCGTGAGGTGTTTTCATTGGATAAACCCGATATGTTCAGATTGCCGGGCAATTTGAATTATTTCCGGGATTTCACGAAAAAACCCGATTACATGTAGTGGCCTTTCAGCTGCGTAGCACGCACGTGCTTAAACTTAGTTTGCAAATCCTGTTACCGTAAAAACCCCAATATGTATAATGTCACCCTCGTTATATTTGGTATACTAACATTTACCTTTTGTTTTTCATGAAATCGGGTCTTACTTGTCGAAAATAAATAGTATATTCCTTTGAAATTGAATGATATGTAATATATATAAAGTTATCAATGTCTCTGTCTTTGACAATTAATTAGTTTATAAATAAGTTGTCTGCTACGTCCAAATATCATTATAGTTTGGTAGGGTTTATACCCGACAGACCGCCCCCACCGAGCACGTGCAGTCACAGACAGCGTCATAAATACAGCGATCATTGCGGTCATATAGACACGTGGATGTTTATCTAGTTAGCACGAGCATCTTGATGGATATTTCACTGTTCCCAGACGGACGGACGGACGGAGATGGATAACATTTTAAACCACGTAAAGTTTCTCTAATACCAGTTTTTCTTTTCCGCATAATCCACCGAAAAACGATCCTCGTGCTAAGTAAATTAACATCCACGTGTCTATATGACCGTGATGATCGCTGTATTAATTAACGTCCACTAGTCTATATGACCGTGATGATCGCTGTATTAATTAACGTCCACGTGTCTATATGACCGTGATGATCGCTGTATTGATTAATTAAAAGTGCCGATATAGAAAATATTGTACCAGATTTTTTTTTATTGATTCCATTGATTTTATTTCACCTTATTTACTTACCCTTTTAAATAACATTTTTGATTCCGGGAATTATCCAGATTCATGAACTAAAGGGTCAATCACTCCTATTTATAAAAAGGGTGACCCTTCTGAACCGTCTAACTACAGACCTATTACCATTGTAAATACACTGTCAAAAATATTTTCATTAGCCCTTAGGAATAGGATAAATAAGTGGAGCGAGAATGAATCAATTTTAAATGATGTTCAATTTGGTTTTCGGGATGGTCGTTCAACTACCGATGCTATATTTATTTTACATTCAATTATACAAAAAGTATTGAGCAAAAACCTTAAACTTTGGTGTGTTTTCATTGATTTTGAGCGGGCTTTCGATACCGTTAATCGTAATGCACTATGGCACAAGTTACTTGATTCAGGTGTTAGTTGTAAAATGATCTCCATGCTTAAGGCAATCTATTCAAATGTGAAAGCTTGCGTCAAACACAATATGCAGATCTCCGATTGTTTTGACATATCGATTGGACTTAAACAGGGAGAGCCTTTATCGCCTTTGTTATTTATATTTTTTATCAATGACATTGTTAATCACATTAATCTAGATCAGCTCGATGAGAATGACCTTAATACACGTTCAATCTATCTTCTTCTTTTTGCCGATGACATTGTATTATTTACAACAAATCCAGTGACACTTCAACAACAGTTAAACAATATGCAGAGGTACTCAGTCAAATGGGGTCTTAAAATAAACAAGGCTAAAACTAAAGTGTGTGTATTTGGAAAAGGTCATCAACCAGTCAGAGATCAAATAATTATAGAAAATGATATCATTGAAGTTGTTGATAACTTTGTTTATCTGGGGCTGAAATTTAGCTATAATGGTAATCTTAATCTAGCGGTTAAATGCCTCCAAGACCAGGCCCTTAGGGCATATCATAATTTATTAGGGATTTTTGACAAACTTAAGTTAGATTTAAAATGTAAGTTATCTCTCTTTGATTCAATGGTTCTCCCTATCCTTTTATATGGATCTGAGATCTGGGGTGTATATAACGTTAAATTCATTGAAAAACTTCATATACGGTTTTGTAAGTCTTTATTGGGTGTAAGCAAACAAACGCCAAACTATGCTGTATATGGTGAACTTGGTCGCCTACCAATGTACATCCTTGCAAAACAGAGAGCTATAAAATTCTTTATCAAGATATTAAATTCCCCTGGTTCTTTGATACAATTTTCTAATTTTTATCAACTTAATACCGCTCTCTCAGAGCGCGAAGCGCTCGGAGAGCGGATAACGGTAACATACGTACGAGTAACAAGTTATGTTAACACCGGTTATACCATTAGCAAAAAAACAGGTGGCTTCCGGTTTACCTAAAGGAGAAAACTCGGGTTTGCTTCGGGTGTTTCCGGCTTTACGGAATGGACTGGTTCTATCTAAATTTATTTTCAAGCATTGCCTTTATCTACCAATATATCTACCAATAGTGAACCATTCCTTGTAAAGAGAAAACTCGGGTTTGCTTCGGGTGTTTCCGGCTTTATGGAATGGACTGGTTTTACATAAATTCATTGCCGCTCATTGAGTTTATTTCCGCCAATCATGAATGAACCATAAACCATTCTATCGAAAAACAAAACACGAACAACAGGATCGGCGCCACCGCTACAAACTTTAAATTGGACACAGTGTTCAACTCCTTGAAAGGAAAACGAATCGCCGGTTGTAGGTAAGAGAACTTTTTGTACTCTTTCATTTCGTTATAAAACAGTATATCTAAATAGACCATTTTCACCAAAATTCGTCGTAGAAAAATCGAGAAGGCGAGCCCTCGTCACGCCTCGCGGAAGATGCTTCCTCTAAACAAACATCCATCTGAAAAAACTTCTTCCTTTTAAGTAGAACTACAGCATTCATTTTTTTAGTATTACAGTACATGTTCCCTGCAGTACTAGGCTAGAAAGTATGTGTTGCCCACAACACTCCACGGTGAAATAAGTGTTCACCTTCTATCGATTCGGTGATTACACCCTGCAGTTTGGCATAATCTAATGTTTATGTAGACGGTCTATGTCATTTTCGCGGTGTGTAAGGAAAGCATTAGGTACACATCGTGTTGTATATGGAACACACTATTATGCTGACCAATAAAGCAACGATGTCAACTCGTCAGTTGCTGACATGGATTATTTGTTATTGTTGGAGCTTTTAAATTAAGTACAAGGTACCTTTTTGACAATTTAATAGCGCTATGGGCCGATAGTTTAAATAACAATGACAGCGTGAATTTCCTTTTCAAAAAATGAAATACCCTGTAAAGTATTTGGTTATATATGTCACCTTATTCGTTTGACAGTATTTTATTTTACTTGATTCAAGTGATAGTATTATTCCCAGACAGTAATTTATTTTACTTGATTCAAGTGATAGTATTATTCCCAAACATTGAATTATTCTTGCAATTGATAATTTTGGCCCAAGGGTTTATGAAAATAGATCCCTTAGTTGTTTTTTCTTTATTTAACAGAATGCATGATGGTTGGAAATATGACGATTTCAAACAAGCTTCAAAAGAAGAGATGATGCAGACCTGCATAAACATTGACTCTGTTTTATAATACAAGTTACCAAGTAAGTACATAGTCTTTCTCAGGCCACTTTGAACTTTTCAAACATAAGTGTCATAAACATAGAAGATATCTTATGAAAGCAATATAACAAAGAAGCAATCTCTCAAATGTCAAAGCAGTTTTTCTCTTTAATTCAAACATCTCTCATTAGATTATACTATCATAACAATGTCAGCATGAATTTCCTTTTCCAAAAATGAAATACCCTGTAAAGTATTTGCATGGTAATATATGCAACCTTATTTGTTTGGCAGTATCTTATTTTACTTGATTCCAGTGATAATATAATTCCCAAACATTGAATTTTTCTTGCAAGTGAGAATTTTGGACCAAAGGTTTAGGGTAATAGATGCCTTAGTTGTGTTTTCTTTATTTTACAGAATGCATGATGGTTGGAAATATGACAATTTCAAACAAGCTTCCGAAGAAAAGATGATGCAGACCTGTATGAACATTGACTCTGTTTTATAGTACAAGTAAGTAGATCTACATGTATATTCTTTCTCACATCCCTTTGAACTTTACAAACATAAATGTCATAAACATAAAAGATAGTGGTGAAAGTGGTGGACTCAGAACTCGAGGGGGAGGGGGGCAGGGGCCAGTCCCACCAAGACCTCTTGTTTCGTGGGAATGGCCTTTGGCAAGTCACTTCAGAGCCCTAGCCTAGTACTTGGGTATCCAGGAAAGCTGATCCAGAACTGAAAAATGTAGGTACGGCACTGATGGAGAGGACCCATATGGGACCTGTGTCAGTTAATGACTCTAATATAAATCTAATTATAACAAAGGAGCAATCTCTCAAATGTCAAAGTGGTTATTCTCTCTAATTCAAACATCTCTGATTAGATTATAGCATAATAACATAATATGATATGCAGCACAGTATTCAGGAAACAAGCAAGTTTGACAAAGGTTGGAATTCTTAACATGTCCTCCTTATATTACTTTGTTTTTCAACAAAAATAGTTATACATTTATAAACGTTGATGAATTTGGTGTTACTCACAATTTGTAATTGACTTTTCCTTTGTTCTTTTTTGAAAACCTTGGTTTGACAGAGAATGAAAGCAAATAAATCAAGACAGGTTGAAATATAGACTGTTATCATCAATCAGTTCTTTTTTTCCTGTTAAATTACTGCTTCAATTGATTACCATGGGTAAAGAATTATTTCAAATGTTACCAATTAAGAATAATCAGTCAGTTAGATGTAGCCAGTATTGGCAAAAGATTGATATTTTTTATTTTTCTCTTTTAACAGCCAAAACTGATGACTAACTGATAGAGTAAGGAAGAGGTAACAACATCAAAATATGCTTGAAGATCACATGGATTTGGTACAATAAAAAACGGATGAAGATTTACATGGACGCCTGATTACCCTAAATCTGTTGATATGTTTGACTCATGAAAAGTTATAAAGTTTAGTTTTCTCTTCAAAAGACTTTCAAGGATAGTGTTTAGTGTTATTTGGTACTGATAACATCAAATGACAATAATATAGAAAAACTGTGATGGACTATGGAATATTCTATATTGATAACAATGTCACATATGTCTTGTGGTACTTATTTTCTTTTCTTTTGTTTCAAGAAGCCTTCAAAAATTTAACTTAACCCTTTCCCAAACAAAAAAATTTCGACTGTCACAAATTGAAAGAGTTTGCAGACAACATTTCAAAATGTGATGAAATTGAACAATATTCTTCAGGAAAAGCAGAAAACCTTGTGGGAATAGATAAAATTGCTTGTTGCGATCAATTTCTCCTTTTCCCACAATGTTGTCTAAAGTCATCTGCAACAAAGTCGTCAAATGTCGTTATTGTTTGGGAAAGGGTTTATCAAATTAATGAGACAAAAAGCATGCCCATACTATATTTAGACAACTTAGTCAGCCTGCAGGATACCAGTAGAAGACAGAAACTTGTCATTACTTTAATTTCTTTTCTAACAATTGCATGTTTATGAAATTTTTCAATGAAACAAAGATGGGAGTTTAGTTTACATTTTAAGCATACATCAGTGTAAAGTTATTGTTTTCTTTCAGTATCCATGGTAAACCCCTTGATTTTCAATACAAATTTTTAATCAATTATGGCAAAGGGAAATTGGCTCAGAGAGCACATTTTCCTTGTCACAATTGGTCTATTCATTTGTCAAAGAAATTTTTAATTATATCTGTTTTTGCTTAAAATTTCAAACAATATTTGGGAAAAAATGGATAAACGTCTTAAGGATGTATGTCATAGAATATTTGAAAAAGCTAAAGTTGATCATGAACGTTTCTGCCATATGCTTCCAACTTTAAGGAGTTTTTTTTCAAACTATGAAGATCAGGAAAATGTTGGCATCAAACATGAAAATAATGTCCCAAGATCAAGCAGTGACTTCATTTTTTCAATTAATGTGTTAGAGCAAGGAATTTGACTACATGAACAAATGCTGTCTGCTGATTTTCACTTATGTCTTTTAACTACATTTTATTAATAGTTTGTTGCATATCATTTTGTTTTGCATTTCTTGTTCTTTAAGTTCTTTGATAGATAAACACATATCAAAAAAGCAGTGTTTTATGTGTGAAAAAGTTAATAAAATATTAATAAAAAATTATAGAATCTTTTACTTTTATTTTAAAGTTAAACAAAAAACCATTTGGCTACAACAAAGCTATTTGTTGTATTTGAATGATCCTTTGGAGATCTGCTAAGCAATTTATTTGGGATTTCCTTATCTACAGTAAAGAAAAATTCAAACAAATACCTGATTGGCTTTCTATATGATGTAATTTAGTTACCTTAGAATGTACAAGCAAATGAGTATGTTGTTGAATATTGTCTGATACTATTAACCCAAATGACCCTTCTTCATCACCAAATGACATGTTGTTGGTTCTCATGATGATTTAACCCTTTCCCAAACAACAAGTTTTTGACTGTACCGAATTGAAAGAGTTTACAGACGACATTTCAAAATGTGATGAAATTGGAAAATAATCTTCTGATAGGCCAGAAAACATTGTGAGAAAAGGAAAACATTGTGGGAAAAGGAAAAATTGCTCGTCACAAGCAATTTCCCCTTTTCCCTCCATGTTTTCTAAAGTCATCTGCTACAAAGTGGTCAAATGTCGTTATTGTTTGGGAAAGGGTTAGACCAGTACCTACAACACATAATTTTGTGAAAAAAAATTCTATGATTTCATGCAGAGACAGACTTGTGGTTCAAATATTGTAGTTTGGTGGTTCTGACATTGCATGAGCAGTTTGTCCTTACATGATGAATGTCTCATTGATGAAAGGCCCTCATACATAGCCCAAGCAAGCAAAACATATACCGTTATAAAACATATACCATCAAAAGCGTTTAACAGGAGTCTACAAGGAGACTTATCCTTTTACTGAGACCTATCTAAATGTGACAAAGATGACAGCTTTGTTACAAAATGAGTACTTGCTCCCCAAAGTAAGCCAATTCTTATACTTCCGCAAAGTTGTACTCTGAATTGAGATTGAAACACATATTCATTAATGTGTAAATTTTTCACAAAATCCATGCCATTGAGTTGAGAGAGCGGTCTAGAGGCAATGCCTTAGTTCATATTAATATTTCGAACTCATGCTGGTCTAACAAAATGAAAAGTATTGTTGAACATTTCGGTTTTGGCTATTTAACTCGAGGTGTTCAAGGTAACATCCCTCATTTCAGCGCTTTGAAATCAAGACTTCGTGACCAATTCATGCAAGATTGGTCTAGCTACATCAATAACTCATCAAAACTATCATATTATTGTAATTTTAAAGAAGAATTCAAATTTGAAAATTATTTAACCTCAATACAAAACGATCACCTAAGAAAACATTTGACCAGCATCCGTTTGAGCTCAGACCCACTTGAAATTGAAACTGGAAGAAAAAATGGTATTGATAGAAACAATCGCCTGTGTAAACTATGTAGCATGAAAGTAGTCGAGTCTGAATTTCATTTCATATTATGTTGCCCAAGATATAGATTTTTACGTGAAAAATACATGATTAATTTACCACACCCAACTGTTTATAAGTTTTATAGTCTCATGTCCTCCTCGAATCATTGTAAATTACTCAAATTGTCAAAATATATTAAGGAAGCTATGGATGTTAGAAAACATATATTGGAAACCATGTTGAATTGATTTTGACTACATTTAATTGTACTTGCCAGTTATAAATACCCATGGTTTTATGACTGTTCTGTTGTTATGTTCCTTTTTTGTGTTGTATTATATCTTTTCTGTAATTTCATGTCTTTGCCATGTTTGAATTGTAAATGGCTAAAGGCAAACTTTTTTTGCCGTTGCTAATAAATGTATGTATGTATGATGATCGCTGTATTAATTAACATCCACGTGTCTATATGACCGTGATGATCGCTGTATTAATTAACGTCCACGTGTCTATATGACCGTGATGATCGCTGTATTAATTAACATCCACGTGTCTATATGACCGTGATGATCGCTGTATTAATTAACGTCCACGTGTCTATATGACCGTGATGATCGCTGTATTAATTAACATCCACGTGTCTATATGACCGTGATGATCACTGTATTAATTAACATCCACGTGTCTATATGACCGTGATGATCGCTGTATTGATTAACGTCCACGTGTCTATATGACCGTGATGATCGCTGTATTAATTAACGTCCACGTGTCTATATGACCGTGATGATCGCTGTATTAATTAACGTCCACGTGTCTATATGACCGTGATGATCGCTGTATAAATTAACATCCACGTGTCTATATGACCGTGATGATCGCTGTATTAATTAACATCCACGTGTCTATATGACCGTGATGATCGCTGTATTAATTAACGTCCACGTGTCTATATGACCGTGATGATCGCTGTATTTATAACTAGCTATGACTGCACGTGCTCGGTTGGGGCGGTCTGTCAGGAAATTTTATGTGTGAAAAATGGCCGTTCATGAACATAATGCGATTAATTGATATATGCATGAATTTTAAGAGCATGTTGGTGAACAGATTGATTAACATGTCCATAAATATGTTCATGAACAAGTCATGGGTTTGCTAATTAATTGCTATCTTTGTTCGTGTATACCCATGAGGTTTATGCCCATAGTTTGGAATCCTTTGCTGGGTGTTGAATGAAGACATGTCCCATATTCGTCTCTAAATTGAGTAAGAAACATTAAGACTACATGAATGAGGATTTGAAATAGTTACAAGCAATGTAAAAACTATGTGATTCATAAATGACCAATGACATCGTGAATCGTGCATGGTTGTTTCATGGTGAAAAGGTTTTTTATGGGGATTTTCCTATAGAAATAAAGTTTACGTTACTCTGAAAACATTTCGTTAATTCATGATTCCAGAGTAGATTATCAGTAGTACACTAATAAATGTTCGTAATTGAATCGAACCTCGGTGTCAGTCACAAATCGCCATTTTATGTTCGTTTTTGTTCAGTTTGTTGATGTATGGTCAAAGGGAGCTAACTCTCATAAATAAATGTCTAATTCGAAGCTACATTATTTAGAGTATATTGTTACTCTGTGCAGTCATGCCACAGACGGATTGTTCGGAAAAAACATATTCGTGTCATAGGGTAGACAAAACGTTCCCTTCGGAGATCAGGAAGAATATCAGAGCAAGCTGAATACAGAGTGTGTGTGTGTGTGTGGGGGGGGGGCGTATATTTGCAATATTGCTTAGCCCAATATTGATAAAAGAGGAACTGTTGTTTTAGACTTAAGCAAATCTTAAGCGTAAACTGTTTAGTAAAACAGTACCAAGAACCTTTAAACTTGTGTGATGTATAGGTTTTGCTCTGTACGGCGTGTTATAGTTCGTGAATACCACACAAGTCTGATATCTCACAAAATCACACTTATATCGTATAACCTTCAAGGGTCTTCATTATCTCTCTTAGAACATAGAATATACGGAAACAACTTGAATAGATACTTGTATACCATGACAATATGTTTTATTCTCATCTATATTATACTTATTGTAGATGCACTCACTGGATTGCTCGTTTGCTTCAGGGACCAATATCCATAACAATACAGAATTTAATAAAGATTCATATATATAGCAATGTCATCAAACATTCAACCAAAATCAAATATGGGGAAACAATTTATACCCCACAAATTACTCAGACAATTTAAACGCAAATCTCTTCTTAATCATTAAAAATATTATACAGGGATGGAGGGAGGGTGTTTTCCGTTTACCATGACCATATGTTTTATTGTCTAAGTCATAAAAGCCATGTAACTCAAACATCGCTTTCGGATTGATACGATTCATAGATCTTATAGAGAGCCGATAACATTGGCTAAGCTAAATTTCCTGGTTCCACGAAAAAAAGAAAAAAGACTGTTGTATTGGACGGGAAACCTGTTATGTTAACTATCTCCGTGGTATAATTGAGCCAATACGGTCTTAACCCATTACCAAACAGCTATAACGACGTTTGACCAGTTTATTGCAGAGGCCCCTGGAAAACATTATGGGAAAAAGAGAAATTGTTCTAAGCGAGCAATTACTCCTTTTTCCACTACGTTTTCTGCCCTACCACAATATGGTTTTTCATTTTCATCACATTTTGAAATGTCGTCTGCAAACGTTTTCTATTTGGAACAGTCGAAAACTTGGGTGTTGGTAAGGGGGTAAACCACGTAAAGTCTCTCTAATACCAGTTTTTGTTTTCTGTACGACCGTCCCTCCCTCTCAACCTCCCTCCGTCCGTCCCTACCTCCCTCCGTCCCTACCGCCCCCCGTCCGTCCGTCGCTCCCTCCCTTCGTCCCTACCTCCCTCCGTCGCTCCCTCCTTTCGTCCGTCCATCCCTCCCTCCCTCCAAAGAAATTGCCATGAATGAGGGCTATTTTCTACCGTATTTCAGTCATTTCCTGGTGCAAAGTAGTTAAATTCTAGGCAAGCAATTGGATATCAATCAGCTGTGATAGTTTAAAACATAAACACTTCCTGACTCAAGGGAAGAGTTCTGGGTTCAAATCCTGGTCACTGATTGAAATCCATGTATGCTTAACAAAAATGAACATTCTTAAATAACAGCAAAAAGAAATGTTACTTTTGGTTGGGTAAATTGTTTTACTCCATTTCCAAACGTATTTTCAAACATATTGCATTTGTAAGGGCTCATATGAATGCCCCTGATATTACCTCAGCAATACTGCACTAAGGCACTAACATCTTTCCCGCATGATCACTGGTAAGCACTAGTTGAGATGCATCAATCATATTGCATATCTAACATGGGGAGAATTTGTGGCCGAGCTCGGATTTGAAACTACGACCCCTGTATTCCAAGTCAGATAATATATTGACTGAGGTAATGGAGGTTACTTTTAGAATAATACAAACAATACTCAGCATTCATCTCAGTGCTTTCTGATAACTTATTTTTGAACAATTTATACGCTTTCATTTTGTGCTGCAGATGAATATGAATCTGTTTTAGAAAGAAACGAAATGATGTGTATGAGCAGTTTCTCTCTTTCAAACATGACTTTCTTCTTCTATTAGATATAACAAATACTATTCAATGTTCTACTATCATATGCAATAAACTTAAGATATATAAATTTTAAACAGTTATAAAAAAATCATGTACTTTTTATTGGCTTTTTCCCCCAATTTCATTATTTGTTTAACAATTTCTGCTGGTAACTGATCCAAACAGGTAAAGGAATAAGTAACTTTAGTAACAAACCCCATTCACCACCAAGTCAGAACTTGATCATAAACACAATTGCAGCAGATTACTCTGTTTATGAGCAAAAACATCATAAACATAAACCGTCTTTTCTCTATGTAGTTGTCAAACAATGATTGTTATTCATTTTTAGCAGATAAGTACTTAATCTTTAAAGAAAGATATGTGCAAAATATCAATAAATCTCTCCAAAGGTTGCTACATACTTTCCCTATTACTTTTTTATCAACTGGAAACACATTAAGTATCAGATGGTTTAAGCATCATTTTCAAGCTTTTTTATTCTGTGACTAGGATTTGAACCCAGAACTCTTCCTTTGAGAAGGAAGTGTTTTACTTTTAAACTATCACAGTTTTGATATCCAAATGCTTGTAAATGATTGTTCACATATCTTTGAGTGGCTGTTTTAGTTTTCCTGGGAATATATTTATATTTGTGTTGAGGTATAATGATATATATGAACATCTGTCAAGCTGTGCTCCATTTGTTTATGTATTGACAAAAATACATATGATGCTATGAACTATGTCAGACAGTAGAGGACATCTGTTTGGGAAATAGATTTACTTTATTTGCCCAATTTCTTTTTTGTTACAACATATTTTGCTTAACCTCATATGGACTTAAAAACTTAGATTTTTCTTCAAAATAAGGGATTCGATGAAAATGTCTAATCTTTTTGAATAAGAACCCCCAAAAGATATACTTGATACAATATCTTGATCTCTTTATTAAGTTTTATAGCAAATGTATTAAGAGCTATTAAACTTACTTTGATTTACTTCTCTGATAAACAGAGTGATAGATAACATTAAACTGTGTCTCCATATATGCATAATAATTCATAATAATTTGTTAGCTATCAACATATTCATATACTAAAAACTCGAAAAAATATGTGTTAAATTATGATATGTTATGCTCACTGTAAATTTCAATCTGCAAGGTAACCCAACTTGTATTTGCTTATTAACATCCTCCAACACTTTTGTTTGTCAACCTAAAAGTTTAACTCATAGTCTATATCAATGCTTCCAACCATTACTTTATACTGGGTGTGGTCCAGTCCAACTGGAAATAACAGAAGTGTTTGTTTGGCCATGATCATATATATGTATTACCATCACCAGAGACAAAGCACCTATAAATATATCCTTGTCATTTGTCACCTGCAAAAGATTATAGAATTGTATTCACAAACTTCATCAACAGCCATGAAAGATATGACCATTGATGAACACTTGAGCAAGTTCAAGAACATGTTAATAAATACCAAAACCATGTTCATGAATGTACATTTATAGGTATTCAAGTCAATGTTCTTGAAATCCATGATTGAACATGTTCAAGAACAACTTTGTATTCATGAACTGCCATTTTTGTTCATGTCTGTTTATAAAATTAATAACCACAGTTCTTGAATCCTTTGCAGGAGTAAATAATTCCTGTACAGCCATTTACATTCTTCTCAACTTATTACTTAATACTATTTAGATGAGCTACAATAGTCAGTGCAACTATCAATGCGCTCTATTATATTTAATTAAAAACCCATGAAAGGATGAGTTCAAAATAATACTGAAAAAGTATATTGATTTCTTTTATTGTGTTCCTAAAAGCCTTCAAAATTAATTCATAAATGCTGTTAGACCCTATTTAAATAATAAACTTCTTAAGTGGAAGTTATTTCTTGCTTGTAATATAGAGGATAATCAACTCCATTCGATTGATATCAAAAATATGTCGTGAGAATGGGTTGTTATCAGGATGAAAAAACGAATTTCGAAGAACGAGTTTTTTATACACGATAACAACCTATTCAAGTGACATATTTTTTATATCAATCGAATGGAGTTGATTATTCTATTTATTGTATTCAACTACATAAAAGCTATTTGCCAAACTATCTCCATAAACGCCAAATTAAGTACAAAATGGGAGGAGCATAGCAGTTAACAATGCCCTTGACGTCATTCACGTGTTAGTGTCGTGTGCAAGAGTGCAGCCATGAATTTAAGAAAAAGAAATGGTAAAAAAGTAGTTCCGTCAAAACTGATATCATCACTAGTGATGATGTGACTATTTGATATCATCACTAGTGACGATATTCACTGTGACAAAATTGAAAATTAATACACATAAAAATCCCTGTATTTCACTGATAGGAATATAATAAATACTTATCTCCAATTCAATCTTGTTTATTAACAATCAGTTTGTTTACAACCATTTTCCAGCAGATCCAAATCCCTTTTTACTTGGTCTAGTCAAAGATTTGCACATCAAGTGACCAGGTCAAAGGTGAAAAATCAGACAATCCAGACAATAATGGGCTAGAGTCAATGTTGTTTTAATACTTGCACAAGCAATATTACAAATACAATATATTGACAAAGGCAAAGATACTCATTTATAATGTGATGCTAAAAGTAACACTTAACTTACTGATATCGTTTTCTTTGTTTACAAATTTGTTGTGTGTAAATCTAATTGGGTTATTCATTGATGCATTCAAGTTGAATTTAAACGAAATAGTGTGATAAAGAATGCCTTTTTCATGTGTCTTTAAAAATCAAAACCTTCTTTTAAGCAGCTATTTTCAAAATTTTCAAAACACATAGAACATATCAAAAACCCTTTGTTTGCCCACCATTACATTCTGGCCTGGATAAAACAGTGTCAACTAATTGTATTTAGTAACAAACATATCGTAAATCAAAACAAATGCAAATATAGTATGACTTAATAGAAGAGTTCTATAAATAAAGGAATGATTACACATACAATTGAATCATTTTGACATATGGGGCCAAGAATAGGCTAGATTTTATCAAATACATCTATATAAAGTTATATTACAGAATTAACATGCTGATCCGGGTAAACACTTGATGTCCCAATTATGTTCTTAGTTGTTCTTGAATATACCAGAAATGAAAAAGTGAATGGAGAAATATGTCAAAACTTCCGCTGCGCCAATGATTCACAAACATATACAGAAAACCAATGATTTCATTATTGTATCCTTAAGGAAATGTTTCAATACTTCTCTGTTTGTGTCTAAATATTTGAACTGGTATATATAGGTTTTCATGTGATATTATCTCCCATCTGACTAATAGAATGCCAATATATATACAGTGAAGCCTCGTTTATCCGGACCCGACTATCAGATTGTCTCGTAATCTGAGCGAAATTGTAAGGGCACGGAATTATTTGACCAGTTTGTTGCAGAAGACCTTTGAAAACATTGTCGGTAAAGGAGAAATTTCTCGTGACAAGCAATTTCTCCTTTTCCCACAATGTTTTCTGCCATATCAGAAGATTATTTTTGAATTTCATCACATTTTGAAATGTCGTCTGCAAACTCTTTCATTTTGGGACGGTCGACAATTTGGCGTTTGCTAAAGGTTTATAAGTATACACGTGCATACAGACCGTTTATGACTTAATGTGTATAAGAACATGCTCTGCTTCATTAGTCCGGATGATTCGGTAATCCGAACACTTTGTTGGGAACGGACGTGTTCGGATTAACGAGACATCACTGTATATACATTTGATCAAGCATGTATGAACGGATCAGCTTTGTGGTCTTCTATCATTGATAGTGAGTCATAGCCTTATAACCCACAATAATTATAAGATTGATCTATTCTGGAGCAAATATTCTAACTACATGTACATCTATGAGAGAATGGGTGAAATATGTTAAACATTCTAAAGAATAAATTATTCCACTATTCTATCCCAAAGGGTATGTTCTAATACTTATTCTTTTATTATGCGTTTAACCCTTTACCAAACACCAACTTTTCAACTGTCCCAAATTGAAACAGTTTGCAGACAACATTTCAAAATGTGATGAAAATGAAAAAATATCTTCTAATGAGCAATTTCTCCTTATTCTCCGTAAAGCCTCCGGCTTTCACATGTATGAATTAGCATATCGTCTTGACGTATATTTAACCGATCGCGCTTTAAAGAATCGAATAAAAACCGAGTGCGCCCTACCTATACCGGAAGTACTCTTCAACTAGGAGATCATAATCGTTTTGGCGACACGTCGCGCAGCACGCATTGCAAGTCAGGAAGCGTACAGAAAAACTGGTTTTACAACATTAACAAGTAAGTGGTCACCCTCAACGGTAACTCAATCCTAGGACGCTGTCCAGGATATTGTTTTCGTTTTTTCTCTTTATTATTTATCGAGAATTAAAACAAAGAAATGAGTTCTCACGAGGACGATGTCCTCAGTGTTTCACCGTCGGACTTCTCTGGTTTCGAAGAGACGGATGTTCCACCAGTTGCCAAACATGTGGATGTGGTTACGGAGGAGGTAGAATCCCCGAAACGTCGTAAGCGAAAGGAGGATGCAGACTCCCCAATTCGTCGTAGAGGAAAGAGTCCCTTGAAAGGCAAACAACTTGTGAAAAAATCTGCCCAAAGTCCAAAGTGACGACCTCTAAAGCCAAGAACAAAAAGTCCTCCATTGATTTGAACAATCTGTCAGAGAAAGACATTTGTGCTCTTAGAAAAAAGCTTGGCCTGGTTGGTAAAGAAAACATTCAACCAGAAGGTCTCTCAGATGATGAGGATAGAAATGTATCATGGAGAAACTCCCCTAACATTAATGTCGAGATTGACAGAGAGGATATTTCTGATGAGGAACAACCATGTTCATCTAAGAATGTGTCAAATGAAATTCACAAGGAGTTATTTGGGACTGACTCAGAGTCAGACACTGACGATTGGAGACCTCCACAGTTGAAGGTCAATCAGAAAGACAAGCCAATAGCCAGCTCTCTAGCCAACTTAGTGAATGTTGCTTGTACTTCGCAATGTGATTTGGAGAACATTATGGCCAGACACAAGATTCCAGAAAATGTAGATAAAGCTGGACCGCCTCTCGTTAATGGAGAGATATGGAAGATTCTTGACAGGAAAGTTCACTCACAAGACAAGTATATGTCCGATGTTCAGAACATAGTAGCTACTGCAATGGTCCCAGTGATAAAGTTGGCAGGAACTTTTAAGAAAAACATGAGTCCAGAAGCAAAGACACTTGTCTCTGACATTCTTACCCTTGTTGGACAGGTTCAGTACAATCTTTCGATCAGAAGAAGATATAGCATACGACCACACCTTAAAAAGAAGTATCACAGTCTGTGCAATATTTCTATGCCACTCACTACGCAACTTTTCGGTGATGATATCTCTAAAGAGATCAAGTCATGTGACGCAGTAACAAATGTGGCAAGAGAGACATATGGTCAGAGCCGATCTGGTTTTCGTGGCCGTGGCGGTTACAGACAGAACCGCCGAGGTAATGGGAATTCTTACCAACAAAACAACAATGGTTATGGTAACAGATATCAACCATATTCTCAACATAGAGGCTCAGGGGGCTATTCAAGATCCAATAATAGGTCAAAAAACTATCGAGGAAGGGGAGGATTCAGTCAGGACTCCCCAAACGACAAGTAGATAATAGCTCTGTGGTAGGTAAGGTCAAAATTTGTTTACCTGAATGGCAGAAATTAACAAATGATGAATGGGTACTTAATGCAATATGTGGATATTGCATCGATTTTGACAACCAACCTATTCAGTCAAGTATTCCAAAAGAAATCCCCTTTTCCATAGAACAAAAAGAAATAGTTGATAATGAAGTACAAAGTCTACTTAAGATTGGGGCTATTGTTGAAAGTACCCATGAAAGAGACGAATACATCTCAACAATATTTATAGTGCCAAAACCCAATGGAAAGTTCAGGCCAGTTATAAATTTGAGATACTTGAATGAGTTTGTTCATTATGACCATTTCAAACAAGAGACATTCAAAGTAGTTCTTGAATTATTGCAAAAATATGACTACATGACCTCTGTAGATATGGAACAGGCTTATTTCTCGATTCCAATTCATGAACTTTACCAAAAGTACCTAAAATTTTCTTGGAATGGGATTCTGTACAAATTCACTTGTCTCTGTTTTGGATTAAAATCGGCACCATTTGTTTTTACTAAAGTTCTGAAGCCTGTGTTCACTTGGTTTAGGCAGCAAGGTATTCGTTGCTCTTACTACATTGATGATTCACTAAATATGAATTCTGACAAGGTTGTTTGTCAAAACAATACCGAAGTAATAACCAGTACCTTGCAGTCATTAGGATTTACAATAAATAAAAAGAAATCCGCTCTTGTACCTTCACAGAAAATTACATTCTTTGGGTTTATAATAGATTCTGTTGAGTTCAAATTTTTTCTTACTGAGGAAAAGGTACAGAAAGTGATATTAAAATGTAAGTTTCTGCTTGATACAAAATTTGTCATAGTAAGAGACCTAGCTTCAGTGATTGGATTGCTTGTAAGTACATTCCATGCAGTCCTAGAAGCACCTTTATATTATAGGTCATTGGAGAGGGATAAGGTACAAGGATTAGGTAGTGACATGAACTATGACAATAAGGTTATTTTGTCTGATTCAAGTTGTTCGGATCTAAAATGGTGGTTAGAGAACATTGTAATTAAAAATGGGAAAGACATTCGACCACCTCCTATAGTTATTCATTGTAGATCAGATGCATCTTTATTAGGATGGGGTGCTGTTGATTTAGGTACAAATGAAAAGGCCAATGGAAGATGGAATAAGGAGGAATCTGTTAATTCCATTAATGTGTTGGAATTACTTGCTATTCAATATGCTTTACAATCCTTTTATAGTCATTTCAAAGATGTTCATATACAAATTGAATCTGATAATGTTTCTGCTGTAGCTTACATCAATGACATGGGAGGCATGACCTCTACTATGATGGATTCCATTGCTAGGAATATATGGTATTGGTGTTTAAAAAGAAAAATTCTTATTTCGTCAGCACATGTTCCAGGTATTGAAAATGATGTGGCTGATTTCTATTCGCGTAACTTCTCTGATTCCACAGAATGGATGATGAAGAGAGTTGTGTTTGATAGAATTCGTTTACAATTTTTCAAACCTGACACAGATCTTTTTGCCTCAAGATTAAATGCCCAATTGGAACAGTTCGTTTCCTGGTTTCCGGAACCTGGATCATACTATGTAAATGCATTCAGTAAATCCTGGATGGATTTATCTCCTTATATCTTCCCTCCTTTTAGTTCGATTGGAAGAGTCCTTAATAAAATTGAAAGAGACAAAGTTGAAAAGGCAATTCTGATTTTTCCATTTTGGAAATCGCAGACATGGTTTCCTTTACTAATGGAAATGCTTTGTGATTTACCTGTCAGGTTACCTCGTCACAAGGATTTGTTGGTACTTCCTCACGATGGACGGGAGCATCCGTTAGCAAAGCAGCTAAACATGGTCGCAGCAGTTGTATCAGGACAGCCCTTGAAGGTCAAGGTATTCCAAGACGCACTGCCGACATTACCCTCGACTCATGGAGAGCAGGGACTAGGAAGCAATACGATTTGGCCTGGAGAAAATGGTACATTTGGTGTTCAGTCAGGAAAGTTGATCCGTTTGTTACATCTGAAGTTATAGTCCTTAGATTTCTGGATAGTTTACATTCACAAGGAAAATCATATTCCGTGTTAAGTACATACAAAGCTATGCTTTTGATAACTCTTACTCTTTTTGGTAATATATGGTGTTCAAATACTGATTTGATTAAAAGGTATATGAAAGGTGTTTGGCAATCAAGACCAGCAGTTCCAAGGTATAAGTTCACTTGGGATGTGACTTCAGTGTTAAAGTACTTAAAATCTTTATATCCTCTTAATAAGCTCTCTCTAAAAATGTTAACATTTAAGACTGTTGCTCTTGTTGCCCTGGCTACGGCTCCCAGATCTCAAACATTAGTGTCCATGGATGTGAATAACTATATTAGCCAAGATAAGGCTATTGTGTTTACTTTTCAGACATTGCTTAAGACTTCAAGAGTTGGCCACGCCTACTCATTAAAATTAGAACATTACAAAGAGGAAAGTCCTTGGGCTATGCATACTATGTTGTTTTATTTACAAAAGACACAACAGATCAGGAAATCATCACAGGTGTTTGTATCTTATATTACATTGAAAGCTGTTTGTTCCAGCACTATTGCTAGATGGTTGAAAGTGGTTTTACAAACAGCTGGGATAGATGTGAAACTTTTCAAAGCACATTCCTTTAGAGGAGCTGCTGCTTCTGCTGCCTATAATGCTGGATGTTCTTTGAAATATGTTCTGGATACAGCAGATTGGTCGTCTGATAAAAGTTCCAGGAAATTCTATTTCAGACAATCCATTCAAAGTGATATTACTTTTACAGAAGCTGTGTTCAATAATGCAGATAGTAGTTAAAATATTTGTTTTTCAATGTTATTTGTAACTGTTGACTTTATGTTCGTACATGATATGGGGGTAAAATTCAATTGATTAATTCATGGCTCTTTGGTGTTTATTAATTCCATCTAGGCTAATGTTTTGTTGCCTTTAAAGATGCTAATTCATACATGTGAAAGCCGGAAGCTTTACGGAGAATAATGGTCCCTCATCCAAGGTTTACTGTAGGATGAGGGTCATTATTAAAGTAAAGCCGGAGGCTGAGCATGTATGTATATACCCCCCCATGTCTATTGCTTTCGTTTTAGATCAGTTGATGTGTTAACCCTACCCTATGGTTGATTTGCAACAAAACATTCCTTACTTTAAACTTATGATCTCCTAGTTGAAGAGTACTTCCGGTATAGGTAGGGTGCACTCGGTTTTTATTCGATTCTTTAAAGCGCGATCGGTTAAATATACGTCAAGACGATATGCTAATTCATACATGCTCAGCCTCCGGCTTTACTTTAATAATGACCCTCATCCTACAGTAAACCTTGGATGAGGGACCATTTTCCCACAATGTTTTGCAGAGTTGTCCGCAGCAAACTGGTTAAATGTCGTTATTGTTTGGTAATACGTTAAATACCAGAACAAGTTTATATCAGAATTAACCTCTGTGCCGACTCATGAACTGCCATTGTATCCCCCCAGATTGATCCAGCCCTCATGGGCAGATCAGGTCTGACTTTCTCCATTAATGATGTGCCTTACAGTGTATTATTACAGAAAAATATTATTACAATGTAAAATTCAAATACATCGTAATAATACTTTTCATCAACTCTTTATAAGATAAAAATGATATTCAAATGTTTAAATGACTTGTATTTTGATTAAAAGCTTTATATCATTTTCAACACTACCTCAATATCATGGTAGCCAT
>OX401422.1:21217845-21296761 GCA_947846245.1 Cerastoderma edule | reverse complement strand
TGACATACATGTATAGAGTTCACATTACTCATTACACAAGTCCTTTTCCACACACTGTTTTCAATGTATGCTAACTTGTTCATTGGATTGGCCCATTCATAGGTTTGACTTTGACTAGGAAGACTGGAGTCTGAAGTTTGAGACCTGGCCAGATCAAACTTTTGTTTGTTTAACCCTTTACCAAAAATAGTTGAGGAATAGTTTAGAGAGTCCCTAACTGGAAGAGTTTCAGACGCCATTTCTAAATGCGATGAATTTGAAAAATAAACTTGGGATAGAGCAGAAAACAATTTGGGAAAAGGAGAAATTGCTGGTGAAGAGCAATTTCTCATTTCCCCACAA
This sequence comes from Cerastoderma edule, assembly GCA_947846245.1. Taxonomy (NCBI): domain Eukaryota; kingdom Metazoa; phylum Mollusca; class Bivalvia; order Cardiida; family Cardiidae; genus Cerastoderma; species Cerastoderma edule. The sequence goes on along the minus strand of OX401422.1, from coordinate 21,296,419 downwards.
CGTTTTTCCAAAGTCGCCTCCAACAAACTGGTCAAATGGCGTTATTGTTTGGTAATGGTATAAGAAGTCAATGCGACATGTCTCATTGGACAAACCCACCAAATTGCTCTACGTGGAAAATAGAACAGATAAAAAAGTCATCAAAATGACTAGAATACTGTTGACATCAGCGTTAAGTCCAAAAACAAACCGAGCGACAGAATAAAATACTTTGAAACGTATCGGTACTTTATGATAGTAAAATAGGGTAATTAGGTTTTCAGTCTTTCAAGGCAATCTATTCTAAAGAAGTATGCAGACGATGTTTCTGATTTTACCACGTTAACTAGAATGTCGTTTGTTCGAGACCCCGTCCGATCAATATTTCCATATGGAGATAATCAAATAAGTCATTGTCCCTTTTCCTACAGTGTTTCATTGAGTAATTCTACTGATTATTATCTTTCTGATTGCTAACCCTTTACCCATAATCTGGCAAGACTGTTAGTGTATATGTTCATATCCGCACAGAGGAACTTCCCACCAGAAACCCGACCCCCACACCCGACTCCACCCAAAGCGTTGAAATCCTCCTTATGAATGGGCAATTTCTTTATCCACGCTGCTGCTTAGAATAGTATGCCGTGAAAGTCAGAGTAAGGGGATCAACAGCAAGTTTACTCATGGGGGAAAGATGGGCAAGGTTGTCTCCCTTTTTCTTTGTTATTGTTTGAATGCATGCATGCATAAAGAGTTCACATTACTCATTACACACGTCCTTTTCCACACACTGTTTTCAATGTATGCTAACTTGTTCATTGGATTGTCCCATTCATAGGTTTGACTTGGACGACTGGAGTCTGAAGTTTGAGACCTGGCCAGATCAAACTTTTGTTTGTTTAACCCTTTACCAAAAATGGTTGAGAAATAGTTTAGAGAGTCCCTAACTGGAAGAGTTTCAGACGCCATTTCTAAATGCGATGCATTTGAAAAATAATCTTGGGATAGAGAAGAAAACATTGTGGGAAAAGGAGGAATTGCTGGTGAAGAGCAATTTCTCATTTTCCCACAACGTTTTTCAAAGTCGCCTCCAACAAACTGGTCAAATGTCGTTATTGTTTGGTAATGGTACAAGAAGTCAATGCGACATGTCTCATCGGACAAACCCACCAAATTGCTCTACGTGGAAAATAAAACAGATGAAAAAGTCATCAAAATGACTAGAATACTGTTGACATCAGCGTTAAGTCCAAAACAAACCGAGCGACAGAATGAAATACTTTGAAACGTGTCGGTACCTTATGATAGTAAAATAGGGTAATTAGGGATTCAGTCTTTCAAGGCAATCTATTCTAAAGAAGTATGCAGACGATGTTTCTGATTTTACCACGTTAACCAGAATGCCGTTTGTTCGAGACCCCGTCCGATCAATATTTCTATATGGAGATAATCAAATAAGTCATTGTCCCTTTCCTACAGTGTTTCATTGAGTAATTCTACTGATTATTATGTTTCTGATTGCTAACCCTTTACCGATAATCTGGCAAGACTGTTAGTGTATATGTTCATATCCGCACAGAGTAATTTCCCCCCAGAAACCCGACCCCCACACCCGACTCCACCCAAAGCGTTGAAATCCTCCTTATGAATGGGCAATTTCTTTATCACGCTGCTGCTTAGAATAGTATGCCGTGAAAGTCAGAGTAAGGGGATCAACAGCAAGTTTACTCATGGTGGAAAGATGGGCAAAGTTGCCTCCCTTTTTCTTTGTTATTGTTTGACATACATGTATATAGAGTTCACATTACTCATTACACAAGTCCTTTTCCACACACTGTTGTCAATGTATGCTAACTTGTTCATTGGATTGTCCCATTCATGACTTGGAAGACTGGAGTCTGAAGTTTGAGACCTGGCCAGATCAAACTTTGTTTGTTTAACCCTTTACCAAAAATAGTTGAGAAATAGTTTAGAGAGTCCCTAACTGGAAGAGTTTCAGACGCCATTGCTAAATGCGATGAATTTGAAAAATAATCTTGGGATAGGGCAGAAAACATTGTGGGAAAAGGAGAAATTGCTGGTGCAGAGCAATTTCTCATTTTCCCTCAACGTTTTTCCAAAGTCGCCTCCAACAAACTGGTCAATTGTCGTTGTTGTTTGGTAATGGTATAAGAAGTCAATGCGACATGTCTCATTGGACAAACCCACCAAATTGCTCTACGTGGAAAATAAAACAGATGAAAAAAGTCATCAAAATGACTAGAATACTGTTGACATCAGCGTTAAGTACCAAACAAACCGAGCGACAGAATAAAATACTTTGAAACGTATCGGTACTTTATGATAGTAAAATAGGGTAATTAGGAGTTCAGTCTTTCAAGGCAATCTATTCTAAAGAAGTATGCAGACGATGTTTCTGATTTTACCACGTTAACCAGAATGTCGTTTGTTCGAGACCCCGTCCGATCAATATTTCTATATGGAAATAATCAAATAAGTCATTGTCCCTTTTCCTACAGTGTTTCATTGAGTAATTCTACTGATTATGTTTCTGATTGCGAACCCTTTACCCATAATCTGGCAAGACTGTTATTGTATATGTTCATATCCGCACAGAGTGACTTCCCCCCAAAAACCCGACCCCCCACACCCGACCCCCGTCCAAAGCGTAGAAATGCTCCTTGTGAACGGGCAATTTCTTTATCCACGCTGCTGCTTAAAATAGTATGCCGTGAAAGTCAGAGTAAGGGGGATCAACAGCAAGTTTACTCATGGGGGAAAGATGGGCAAAGTTGTCTCCCTTTTGTCTTTGTTATTGTTTGACATACATGTATAGAGGGTTCACATTACTCATTACACAAGTCCTTTTCCACACACTGTTTTCAATGTATGCTAACTTGTTCATTGGATTGTCCCATTCATGACTGGGAAGACTGGAGTCGGAAGTTTGAGACCTGGCCAGATCAAACTTTTGTTTGTTTAACCCTTTACCAAAAATAGTTGAGAAATAGTTTAGAGAGTCCCTAACTGGAAGAGTTTCAGACGCCATTTCTAAATGCGATGAATTTGAAAAATAAACTTTGGATAGAGCAGAAGACATTGTGGGAAAAGGAGAAATTGCTGGTGAAGAGCAATTTCTCATTTTCCCCCAACGTTTTTCCAAAGTCGCCTCCAACAAACTGGTCAAATGTCGTTATTTTTTGGTAATGGTATAAGAAGTCAATGCGACATGTCTCATTGGACAAACCCACCAAATTGCTCTATTTGGAAAATAAAACAGATGTAAAAGTCATCAAAATGACTAGAATACTGTTGACATCAGCGTTAAGTCCAAAACCAACCGAGCGACAGAATAAAATACTTTGAAACGTATCGGTACTTTATGATAGTAAAATAGGGTAATTAGGGATTCAGTCTCTCAAGGCAATCTATTCTAAAGAAGTATGCAGACGATGTTTCTGATTTTACCACGTTAGCCAGAATGTCGTTTGTTCGAGACCCCGTCCGATCAATATTTCTATATAGAGATAATCAAATAAGTCATTGTCCCTTTTCCTACAGTGTTTCATTGAGTAATTCTACTGATTATTATGTTTCTGATTGCTAACCTTTACCCATAATCTGGCAAGACTGTTAGTGTATATGTTCATATCCGCACAGAGTAACTTCCCCCCAGAAACCCGACCCCCACACCCGACTCCACCCAAGGCGTTGAAATTCTCCTTATGAATGGGCAATTTCTTTATCCACGCTGCTGCTTAGAATAGTATGCCGTGAAAGTCAGAGTAGGGGATCAACAGCAAGTTTACTCATGGGGGAAAGATGGGCAAAGTTGCCTCCCTTTTTTCTTTGTTATTGTTTGACATACATGTACAAAGAGTTCACATACTCATTACACAAGTCCTTTTCCACACACTGTTTTCAATGTATGCTAACTTGTTCATTGGATTGTCCCATTCATGACTTGGAAGGCAGGAGTCTGAAGTTTGAGACCTGGCCAGATCAAACTTTTGTTTGTTTCACCCTTTACCAAAAATAGTTGAGAAATAGTTTAGAGAGTCCCTAACTGGCAGAGTTTCAGACGCCATTTCTAAATGCGATGAATTTAAAAATAATCTTGGGATAGAGCAGAAAGCATTGTGGGAAAAGGAGAAATTGCTGGTGAAGAGCAATTTCTCATTTTCCCTCAACGTTTTTCCAAAGTCGCCTCCAACAAACTGGTCAATTGTCGTTATTGTTTGGTAATGGTATAAGAAGTCAATGCGACATGTCTCATTGGACAAACCCACAAAATTGCTCTACGTGGAAAATAAAACAGATGAAAAAGTCATCAAAATGACTAGAATACTGTTGACATAAGCGTTAAGTCCAAAACAAACCGAGCGACAGAATGAAATACTTTGAAACGTGTTGGTACTTTATGATAGTAAAATAGGGTAATTAGGGATTCAGTCTTTCAAGGCAATCTATTCTAAAGAAGTATGCAGACGATGTTTCTGATTTTGCCACGTTAACCAGAATGTCGTTTGTTCGAGACCCCGTCCGATCAATATTTCTATATGGAGATAATCAAATAAGTCATTGTCCCTTTTCCTACAGTGTTTCATTGAGTAATTCTACTGATTATTATGTTTCTGATTGCTAACCCTTTACCCATAATCTGGCAAGACTGTTAGTGTATATATGTTCATATCCGCACAGAGGAACTTCCCCCCAGAAACCCGACCCCCACACCCGACTCCACCCAAAGCATTGAAATCCTCCTTATGAATGGGCAATTTCTTTATCCACGCTGCTGCTTAGACTAGTATGCCGTGAAAGTCAGAGTAAGGGGATCAACAGCAAGTTTACTCATGGGGGAAAGATGGGCGATGTTGTCTCCCTTTTTTCTTTGTTATTGTTTGACATACATGTATATAGAGTTCACATTACTCATTACACAGGTCCTTTTCCACACACTGTTTTCAATGTATGCTAACTTGTTCATTGGATTGTCCCATTCATAGGTTTGACTTGGGCTTGGAAGACTGGAGTCTGAAGTTTGAGACCTGGCCAGATCAAACTTTTGTTTGTTTAACCCTTTACCAAAAATAGTTGAGAAATAGTTTAGAGAGTCCCTAACTGGAAGAGTTTCAGATGCCATTTCTAAATGCGATGAATTTGAAAAATAATCTTGGGATAGAGCAGCAAACATTGTGGGAAAAGGAGAAATTGCTGGTGAAGAGCAATTTCTCATTTTCCCACAACATTTTCCAAAGTCGCCTCCAACAAAACTGGTCAAATGTCGTTATTGTTTGGTAATGGTATAAGAAGTCAATGCGACATGTCTCATTGGACAAACCCACCAAATTGCTCTACGTGGAAAATAAAACAGATGACAAAGTCATCAAAATGACTAGAATACTGTTGACATCAGCGTTAAGTCCCAAACAAACCGAGCGACAGAATGAAATACTTTGAAACGTGTCGGTACTTTATGATAGTAAAATAGGGTAATTAGGGATTCAGTCTTTCAAGGCAATCTATTCAAAAGAAGTATGCAGACGATGCTTCTGATTTTACCACGTTAACCAGAATGTCGTTTGTTCGAGACCACGTCCGATCAATATTTCCATATGGAGATAATCAAATAAGTCATTGTCCCTTTTCCTACAGTGTTTCATTGAGTACTTCTACTGATTATTATGTTTCTGATTGCTACCCCTTTACCCATAATCTGGCAAGACTGTTAGTGTATATGTTCATATCCGCACAGAGTAACTTCCCCCCAGAAACCCGACCCCCACACCCGACTCCACCCAAAGCGTTGAAATCATACTTATGAATGGGCAATTTCTTTATCCACGCTGCTGCTTAGAACAGTATGCCGTGAAAGTCAGAGTAAGGGGATCAACAGCAAGTTTACTCATGGGGGAAAGATGGGCAAAGTTGCCTCCCTTTTTCTTTGTTATTGTTGGACATACATGTATAAAGAGTTCACAATACTCATTACACAAGTCCTTTTCCACACACTGTTTTCAATGTATGCTAACTTGTTCATTGGATTGTCCACTTCATGACTTGGAAGACTGGAGTCTGAAGTTTGAGACCTGGCCAGATCAAACTTTTGTTTGTTTAACCCTCTACCAAAAATAGTTGAGAAATAGTTTAGAGAGTCCCTAACTGGAAGAGTTTCAGACGCCATTTCTAAATGCGATGAATTTGAGAAATAATCTTGGGATAGAGCAGAAAACATTGTGGGAAAAGGAGAAATTGCTGGTGAAGAGCAATTTCTCATTTTCCCACAACGTTTTCCAAAGTCGCCTCCAACAAACTGGTCAAATTTCGTTATTGTTTGGTAATGGTATAAGAAGTCAATGCGACATGTCTCATTGGACAAACCCACCAAATTGCTCTACGTGGAAAATAAAACAGATGAAAAAGTCATCAAAAATGACTAGAATACTGTTGACATCAGCGTTAAGTCCCAAACAAACCGAGCGACAGAATAAAATACTTTGAAACGTGTTGGTACTTTATGATAGTAAAATATGCTAATTAGGGATTCAGTCTTTCAAGGCAATCTATTCTAAAGAAGTATGCAGACGATGTTTCTGATTTTACCACGTTAACCAGAATGGCGTTTGTTCGAGACCCCGTCCAATCAATATTTCTATATGGAGATAATCAAATAAGTCATTGTCCCTTTTCCTACAGTGTTTCATTGAGTAATTCTACTGATTATGTTTCTGATTGCTAACCCTTTACCCATAATCTGGCAAGACTGTTATTGTATATGTTCATATCCGCACAGAGTGACTTCCCCAAAAAAACCAGACCCCCACACCCGACCCCCGTCCAAAGCGTAGAAATGCTCCTTGTGAACGGGCAATTTCTTTATCCACGCTGCTGCTTAAAATAGTATGCCGTGAAAGTCAGAGTAAGGGGATCAACAGCACGTTCACTCATGGGGGAAAGATGGGCAAAGTTGTCTCCCTTTTTTCTTTGTTATTGTTTGAATACATGCATAAAGAGTTTATATTACTCATTACACAAGTCCTTTTCCACACACTGTTTTCAATGTATGCTAACTTGTTCATTGGATTGTCCCATTCATGACTTGGAAGACTGGAGTCTGAAGTTTGAGACCTGGCCAGATCAAACTTTTGTTTGTTTAACCCTTTACCAAAAATAGTTGAAAAAAAGTTTAGACAGTCCCTAACTGGATGAGTTTCAGACGCCATTTCTGAATGCGATGAATTTGAAAACTGATCTTCGGATAGAGGAGAAAACATTGTGGGAAAAGGAGAAATTGCTGGTGAAGAGCAATTCCTCATTTTCCCACAACGTTTTTCCAAAGTCGCCTCCAACAAACTGGTCAAATGTCGTTATTGTTTGGTAATGGTATAAGAAGTCAATGCGACATGCCTCATTGGACAAACCCACCAAATTGCTCTACGTGGGACAAACCCACCAAATTGCTCTACATGGAAAATGAAACAGATGAAAAAGTCATCAAAATGGTATGTTCTGGGACCATTTATACAAACATAGGCCACTTTTTCACATTTTAAAATGAAACCCCAATTTTCATTTTTTCGATTTTCTTGATATGCCAGAATTGGCTACAATAGGTAAAACCCTGAAAATGTTTAGAAGTTGGAAATTCTGAAAACCAGACATGTGTAAATGGTTCTCTAGTGCGAACTAACCCCAGAACTTACCCCTATCTGACCAGAGGACTAAGAAAACAACTGACTTACGGAATAAGTATGGTATCTTTCTTCATGAGAGGTAGCCCCCCACCCCTGATTTACGGAATGAGTATGGTGTCTTTCTTCATAAGAGGTAGCCCCCCCCCCCCCGACTGACTTACATAATGAATATAGTGTCTTTCTTCATAAGAGGTAGGACCCCCGACTGACTTACGGAATGAGTATGGTGTCTTTCTTCATAAGAGGTAGGACCCCTTCCCGGACTGACTTACGGAATGAGTATGGTGTCTTTCTTGATGAGAGGTTTACCTCCCCATGACGGACAGACTCAGTGTTGTAATTTTCAATTTTAATTGATCTTGGAACTCTGACCAGTCAAATTTTCTTTGGTCTTCCAATGCTCTACAGGTTGAGATTTTTGTTGTAGGTTTTAGTATAGGCTTATTTGACAGACAGATCCAGACAAGTTTATATGTTTAGATCCTCAATGTTACATATTCACACAAACTGCCCCTGTAGTTCTTTGGATGAATACTTTCTTTGTCTAGTAAGGCATGGAAAGAGGTCTGGGTTCAAATCCCAGCAAGGGCTAAAACCAGAATGATGTTTCATTGAGGAAAACATGAAGTGATAATCAAAAATGACACATCCCTAGTCTCAATAATGATCCGTGAACGAAGCTTTTTTCGTCATTTGGACATTTATCGTGCTTAGGCGTCAGTCAAAATAGCAATAGCCTTCGAGACCAGTTATCTGGACTAACACATCCCTGTCCCTTTAATGTGCATCAACTAGCCATTTTAAATCATTGATTTACTCGTAGAACTTTTTAACTTGAATCTGTGTATTTCTGGAATCGACCAGAATCCACATTAGATTACCAGTGAATTAGAAACATTCGTAGGACAGCGTTCTTAAAAAAAATCACGAATTCGGATAGTACCAATTCGGATACGAGAAACCCAAGACGATTTTATCTCTTAGCTCTTTACGGCTGCTTTTGTCGATAGAAATTTCACTTTAGTCAATGTTAATGCATCACAGAACACTCTGGCAATGTTTCTTTTAAAAATGCTCGATATCATTGTCTAAAAAAAATCTTGGTGTCTCTTGTGGCTCTTCATATTTTTTTTCATCAAATACCACAACAAATTGTCTAAAAACCGCTGTTTTGAAAGAAATTCAGGGAAAATGACAAACAAATTCTTTTTGAAAAAAATGATTTTTTTAGAATTAATTATCTTTATCAAGATTAATTATAAGTGTTTTATGGGAAAATGAAAGAATCTTATGAATTAAATGACTTAAAGGTCATATTTCCCGATAAACAAAATTTTCTTTAATTATGGTTTTTGAATTAGGTTATGGTTTCGTTATGACGGAGGTAATGATTTTTTTCTCATACAGAAGCGGAAAATGTTGTTTTTGACTACTTTTGTTCACCTTTATCGATTTTTGTGAATGACTTATCTCCCTTGTTGTGACGTCATTTGTGCTTCAAAGTCATATGAAGTATCAGTTATAAGAATCTAGTTCTCAGTAACGACGGTGTTTTTGCACAAATTTCGGACATTTTAAGTGTTGAATTGTGTTTTGGGAAACGCAAATTGGATATCGAATATGGTATTTTGACAGGTCTTCTGGTGTTATTCTGCTTTTGGTCGCAGGGATGCGAGTTTCTCCAGTTGTCCGACTAACATAAAAGCTGCAAAAAGTTTCGATTAGTAAACTGGACCGTGTTTACTTTACAAATAAGCAAAAGATATATTCCCCAAACAAGAACAGTAGGCTGTGTTACTTTCACATCGAAGACGGCAAGTTTACGCATTGTTAGGCGTTTTCAGAGAATTGATTTTATTGATCTTTAAATGATCGGACTCAATTCAAAGTAATTTATACAGGTGAAGACGCTTCAAATTCATTCTACTTATAGAGTAACCGTTATATTTCCCTGAACTGATGTTTGTGATCAAAACAATTCCTGACTGTTAGTTTGGGGTGTTAGAGCCTCATGTAGTCTTGCTAGAACTTTATATAGAATTTGCACTGTGTAAATGTAGATAAATTCAAGAAAAGGATAAATCACGTTGATTACACCTTTTTTAAAGTTAATTTCCTTGAATGACTCTCTTACTCGCCAAGCTAGTTTTGTTTGGAACAGATTAACTATGCTACATACTTAGTAAGGAATACGTAATTAGGCTGCTTTACGATTATATTACGTAAGAATTCAAAGGGTTGCAAGAATATGTTAATTTCATCCAACATCATAAGTTGTTGTATTGCCATGTCTTTGGGTTTTAAACGCTTAAATGAATCTTGTTCTTATTTGCGAAACTTGTTTTATGTTTTAACATAATCGTAGAAACGTTGCCATTGTACATAAATGAGACAACATGAACAATGTACGTTGATTGCTATGATAACAAACCGATTAAAACAAGCAAGTTTCTTTTATCTGCCGTCGTCTTTGAATGAAAATTCAAATTATAATGAATATTTGATATCCGCAAACTGTCTCTGAACTCATCAACGCAAATGATATTGGGTTCGATCTTAACTTAAGCGTCTGCTTTTCGGAATTATTTAAATCACACACCTCATGTTTTTGCCATTGGTAATATTGGTTTAAATGACGTATGTCACACTGAAATGCAGGTGTTCAAACATGATTATTACAAATTTTTATTGATAATTTAGTAATAAGATCACTAAATATATAATTTACACATTTGAACATAATCTCTTTGTTAACAATTAAATTGATTATTGTCAATTTACCTCACATACAAAGGGTCAATCAACAAACATCGGACATTACAAGGATTTAGGGTCGTGATGCAAATTAACACCAATCTGCCACATTTGCACAGTACGTTTCAAGTCTCAAGTCCTTTATTGTTTAGGCGAAAGATAGCCTCTGGCGTTAATCTCTTGAATATCTCTGTTGTTAATTAACAGGTCTGACACGTTCTGCTATTCCAGACATGAAATAACAAGCAGAAAAATCTCACACTTTCAATGCGCGGCAATTAAATTTATCTAAAAAATCCATTGTTAAGATATATGCTTTTATTGATATGAAAAAGGCTTTCGATAGCGTATATAGGAATGGGTTATGGTACAAATTAGGACGTATTGGAATTAAAGGTAAACTGTTGCGTATTTTGCGCGATATGTATAATAAGATCAAATCCTGCGTCAAATCAAACAATAACTTTTCAAACTTGTTTTATTTTGCTTTTTTGATGACCTTGAGCAGTTTTTACAAAAGGATAATACCTGTGGACTTAACATAAATGACCTTACAATTATTTTATTATTATTCGCTGATGATATGGTTATATTTGGTAATAGCCCAGAAGATTTGCAAAATAGTTTAAATGGTCTTCATGAGTATTGTTCAAACTGGGGATTAGAGGTGAACACTGATAAAACTAAAATAATGGTATTCAGAAAAAGAGGCACTCTAAAAGTAAATGAACACTGGTTTTATAACAACAAAGAAGTGGAAGTAGTCAATGATTTTATTTATTTGGGAACAGTATTTAACTACACAGGGTCTTTTTCTCTCAATCAAAAAACATTAGCTGGCAAAGGGCTGAAAGCAATGAATGTACTTTTAGCAAATCTGAAAGAGTTTGATTTTACTCCTAAAACTACTTGTCAATTGTTCGACTCCTTCGTGGGTTCTATTTTAGGCTACGCCGGGGAGGTATGGGGACACTCTAAATCAAAAGAAATAGAAAGAGTACATCTCAATTTCTGCAAAAAGATATTAGGTGTTAAAACAACCACTAGTACTCTAGCTATATATATGGGGAATTGGGACGGTATCCTTTATACATTAATAGACATGCCCGTTTAATTAAATACTGGGCTAAAGTAATTTGTTCTGAAAATATAATTGTTAAAACCCTTTATGGTGTTCTATTAGAAGATAATGAAAATGGTAGTGATAATTGGTGTGGTAATGTTAAGAAACTTTTAGAACAATCAGGTTTCAGTTTTGTATGGAATAACCCTCACCAGGTGAATTTGAAATCGTTTCACTACACATTTAAAGAGCGTCTGATTGATATGTTCAAACAAAATTGGTTTGAAGATACCAATCAGGCCAGAATTTTACATATATATCGTTTTTTAAAGACAGATTTTACTATAGAAACTTATTTGAATATTTTGCCAAAACAATTAAGACTATATTTATCTAGATTAAGGTTATCATCTCATCCATTGCGGATCGAGACTGGACGATATGGTTTAAATAGAGTTGATCGTAACCATCGATTGTGTTTGTTGTGCAACGAGAGTGAAGTGGAAGACGAATTTCATTTCATTCTTGTTTGTAACAAATACAATCAGATCAGGAAGACATATATTAAAAAGTTTTATTGTGAACGTCCTTCTATGCAAAAATTGGTTCATTTATTCCAATCAAAAAGTCCAAAAGTCATTTACAATTTAGCAAAATTTATAAAACATGCATTTGAAATGAGGAACATATGTATAAATTCCATGATTACTGATTAATAGTTAACTTTTATACACGTACATCATGCTTATTCTCATTTTCTTTTTACGAAAATCTTTCTTCCATGGCGGTTATTATTTATGTATTATTTTCTTTTTTGAGACGACGGTAACATGTTATGTAAAGTAATTGTAAATATGTATTTTTGTATATGACTAGAAGCTGTACTAGCTTATGTCAATAAAATTTTGTCTATGTCTATAACCAATTAAGACCAAACTCTCACAGGATGTTTGGATTGATAAGGTGTCAGGACATATTTATCTCTCAATGTGACTTACGTCTGATACTTTGTCGTTATGATATTCAAAGAAGTGAACATGTTGTCTTTTCTATTAGAATAGTTTGACACTTCAATAAGTATATGATAATCAGTATTCTCCAAAACGGTATTAACTCTATGTTTTCAACAAAAAAACGTTTTAACATCAAAATCAAGTTTTGTCAAATTGATATTTTAATTCCAATATCATAAAAAAATAAATTCAAATATGTTTATTTAAGGTTGTTAGTAAAATAAACTATGACGATTTTTTTGTTTTAGCTGTTAATTATTAAACCTGTCCGAAAGTTAAATGCTCAATATGTCAAGGCTACTTACACGAGAGAAAACGAACATAAATGTAAAGTGAATATGAAGAACAATTCTTAAGTCAAAACAGTTGATCTAGAAAGACGACATCGGAATCAATTTCGAAATCATAGACCTCTTACTGGGGGTGGAGTTACTGGAAAGTTGTCGGAAGATTTTAACAAATACTCTTGAATGTGCCAGTGTTTAGTTTTGAAATTTGGATGTGTGGTGAAAATGTTAGTTAAAGGATAACCTTCGTATCAAAAGTAAGTTGATGTGTGGTGAAAATGTGAGTTAAAGGATAACCTTCGTATCACAAGTAAGTTGGGTTATAATACGTTTTTTTTGTTCGCAATTTATGATCTTCTCCCGTTTCATTTCATGTATTGATAAGACAATGAAGGGTGAATTTGACAGTCAATAGTTATACGATGTACGGTTTTAAGACAATTCGTTTATTCAGATCTATGTCTTTGTTTACTACTCAATTAAAACCTTAATGCTAATACACGATCATTGACGAAAAAGTACTCTTGTTTTTTTTCCAACATATATTAATAAAATAGCCGTTTTCACAAATATCGTCAAAATTTCAAGCCGATTCTTACATATGAAAACATTTACAAATCCTTTCAAATTTACGCGTTACGCCACTTACTCTTTTTTTCAGAAGAATATTCTTATAATATGAAACATATTCAATAAAGAAAATGCACTGTCAATCCAAACATTGACTTAAGGATTGCTATTTCGAGGAAAATCGTCCCAATTTCAAGCCGTTCCTTTCATATGAACGCATTGACATATCCTTGTAAATTCACGCGTTAAGTCACTAATTTATTTATTTCTAATGGATATTCTTATAATATGAAAAATATCCAGTATAGAAAATTCACTGTCAATCCAAACAATGACTTAAGAATCATTTATTTCAAGGAAAATCGTCCAAATTTCAAGCCGTTCCTTTCATATGAACAGGTTTACGCAATGACAAATCCATGCAAATTCACGGGTTAAGTTATTAATTTATCTTTTATCAAATTTATATTCTTATAAAATGAATCATATTCAAGAATGAAAATGCGCTGTCAATCCAAAAAATGACTTTAGGATCGTTTATTTGAAGAAAAACACCAATTCTAACCAGCGATCGCTCTTCACGCCCTTAACATGGCGAATTCAGTGGATCACGAGTGACGTCACAGCAAAGGGAAGTAAGTCATACGAACTTTTATTAATCGGTGCGCTATGACGGTGATTTATGACGTAATGCGTTATGCTAAAATGTTGCAAATAATTTCAATGTGATTCTTTTACTTCATATTTTAATTTTATGAAATAAACCCAACCTGTACATATGACCTTTAAGTATCGGAAAAATGTTTGGGCTAAAATACCCTGTTTGTGAACCTAGCCCTTTGCATATTTTTATTGTTTTAATGGTTATTGTTCAATGTGTTTAAGAATATCTTATCTAATATTGTTACAAATAGGGTGAGGGTTGTACAGTTTAAGTCAAGTTAAGCCATCAATATTAGCTCATCCTATCTATACTCTGTGATATGAAGATTCATGACTGCTTACCAATATAACCTGATAAACATCCCCTCCCTATCTCCATGATAGTGCTGTATAAATGTAAAAATTAGTTTTACAGATATAACCTGATAAACATCCCCTCCCTATCTCCTTGATAGTGCTGTATAAATGTAAAAAAGTGTTATTACCTATATAACCTGATAAACATCCCCTCCCTATCTCCATGATAGTGCTGTATAAATGTAAAAAGTAGTTTTACCGATATAACCTGATAAACATCCCCTCCCTATCTCCATGATAGTGCTGTATAAATGTAAAAATTAGTTTTACAGATATAACCTGATAAACATCCCCTCCCTATCTCCTTGATAGTGCTGTATAAACGTAAAAAGTAGTTTTACCGATATAACCTGATAAACATCCCCTCCCTATCTCCTTGATAGTGCTGTATAAACGTAAAAAGTAGTTTTACCGATATAACCTGATAAACATCCCCTCCCTATCTCCTGATAGATAGTGCTGTATAAATGTAAAAAGTAGTTTTACCGATATAACCTGATAAACATCCCCTCCCTATCTCCGATTGATAAATGTGCTGTATAAATGTAAAAAGTAGTTTTACCGATATAACCTGATAAACATCCCCTCCTCATCTCCTTGATATGGCTGTATAAATGTAAAAAGTAGTTTTACCAATATAACCTGATAAACATCCCCTCCCTATCTCCTTGATAGTGCTGTATAAATGAAAAAAGTAGTTTTACCGATATGACCTGATAAACATCCCCTCCCTATCTCCTTGATAGTGCTGTATAAATGTAAAAAGTAGTTTTACCGATATAACCTGATAAACATCCCCTCTCTATCTCCTTGATAGTGCTGTATAAATGTAAAAAGTAGTTTTACCGATATAACCTGATAAACATCCCCTCCCTATCTCCATGATAGTGCTGTATAAATGTAATAAGTAGTTTTACCGATATAACCTGATAAACATCCCCTCCCTATCTCATTGATAGTGCTGTATAAATGTAAAAAGTAGTTTTACCGATATAACCTGATAAACATCCCCTCCCTATCTTCATGATAGTGCTGTATAAACGTAAAAAGTAGTTTTACCGATATAACCTGATAAACATGCCTTCCTATCTCCTTGATAGTGCTGTATGAACGTAAAAAGTAGTTTTACCGATATAACCTGATAAACATCCCCTCCGTATCTCCATGATAGTGCTGTATAAATGTAAAAAGTAGTTTTACCGATATAACCTGATAAACATCCCCTCCCTATCTCCATGATAGTGCTGTATAAATGTAAAAAGTAGTTTTACCGATATAACCTGATAAACATCCCCTCCCTATCTCCTTGATAGTGCTGTATAAACGTAAAAAGTAGTTTTACCGATATAACCTGATAAACATCCCCTCCCTATCTCCTTGATAGTGCTGTATAAACGTAAAAAGTAGTTTTACCGATATAACCTGATAAACATGCCTTCTTATCTCCTTGATAGTGCTGTATAAACGTAAAAAGTAGTTTTACCGATATAACCTGATAAACATCCCCTCCCTATCTCCATGATAGTGCTGTATAAATGTAAAAAGTAGTTTTACCGATATAACCTGATAAACATCCCCTCCCTATCTCCTTGATAGTGCTGTATAAATGTGAAAAGTAGTTTTACCGATATAACCTGATAAACATCCCCTCCTCATCTCCTTGATATGGCTGTATAAATGTAAAAAGTAATTTTACGAATATAACCTGATAAACATCCCCTCCCTATCTCCATGATAGTGCTGTATAAATGAAAAAAGTAGTTTTACCGATATAACCTGATAAACATCCCCTCCCTATCTCCTTGATAGTGCTGTATAAATGTAAAAAGTAGTTTTACCGATATGACCTGATAAACATCCCCTCCCTATCTCCTTGATAGTGTTGAATAAATGTAAAAAGTAGTTTTACCGATATAACCTGATAAACATAACCTGATAAACATCCCCTCCCTATCTCCTTGATAGTGCTGTATAAATGTAAAAAGTAGTTTTACCGATATAACCTGATAAACATCCCCTCTCTATCTCCTTGATAGTGCTGTATAAATGTAAAAAGTAGTTTTACCGATATAACCTGATAAACATCCCCTCCCTATCTCCATGATAGTGCTGTATAAATGTAATAAGTAGTTTTACCGATATAACCTGATAAACATCCCCTCCCTATCTCATTGATAGTGCTGTATAAATGTAAAAAGTAGTTTTACCGATATAACCTGATAAACATCCCCTCCCTATCTCCTTGATAGTGCTGTATAAATGTAAAAAGTAGTTTTACCGATATAACCTGATAAACATCCCCTCCCTATCTCCTTGATAGTGCTGTATAAATCTAAAGAAGTAGTTTTACCGATATAACCTGATAAACATCCCCTCCCTATCTCCATGATAGTGCTGTATAAATGTAAAAGTAGTTTTACCGATATAACCTGATAAACATCCCCTCCCTATCTCCATGATAGTGCTGTATAAATGTAAAAAGTAGTTTTACCGATATAACCTGATAAACATCCCCTCCCTATCTCCTTGATAGTGCTGTATAAATGTCATAAGTAGTTTTACCGATATAACCTGATAAACATCCCCTCCCTATCTCCTTGATAGTGCTGTATAAATGTAAAAAGTAGTTTTACCGATATAACCTGATAAACATCCCCTCCCTATCTCCTTGATAGTGCTGTATAAATGTAAAAAGTAGTTTTACCAATATAACCTGATAAACATCCCCTCCCTATCTCCATGCTAGTTCTGTATAAATGTAAAAAGTAATTTTACCGATATAACCTGATAAGCATCCCCTCCCTATCTCCTTGATAGTGCTGTATAATGTAAAAAGTAGTTTTACCGATATAACCTGATAAACATAAACATCCCTCCCTATAGTGCTCCAATGATAGATAGTGCTGTATAAATGTAAAAAGTAGTTTTACCGATATAACCTGATAAACATTCCCTCCCTATCTCCTTGATAGTGCTGTATAAATGTAAAAAGTAGTTTTACCGATATAACCTGATAAACATCCCCTCCCTATCTCCATGATAGTGCTGTATAAATGTAAAAAGTAGTTTTACCGATATAACCTGATAAACATCCCCTCCCTATCTCCTTGATAGTGCTGTATAAATGTAAAAAGTAGTTTTACCGATATAACCTGATAAACATCCCTCCCTATCTCCTTGATAGTGCTGTATAAATGTAAAAAGTAGTTTTACCGATATAACCTGATAAACATCCCCTCCCTATCTCCTTGATAGTGCTGTATAAATGTAAAAAGAAGTTTTACCGATATAACCTGATAAACATCCCCTCCCTATCTCCTTGATAGTGCTGTATAAATGTAAAAAGTAGTTTTACTGATATAACCTGATAAACATCCTCTCCCTATCTCCTTGATAGTGCTGTATAAATGTAAAAAGTAATTTTACCAATATAACCTGATAAACATCCCCTCCCTATCTCCTTGATAGTGCTGTATAAATGTAAAAAGTAGTTTTACCGATATAACCTGATAAACATCTCCTCCCTATCTCCTGATAGTGCTGTATAAATGTAAAATGTAGTTTTACCAATATAACCTGATAAACATCCCCTCCCTATCTCCTTGATAGTCCTGTATAAATGTAAAAAGTAGTTTTACCAATATAACCTGATAAACATCCCCTCCCTATCTCCTTGATAGTGCTGTATAAATGTAAAAAGTAGTTTTACCGATATAACCTGATAAACATCCCCTCCCTATCTCCTTGATAGTGCTGTATAAATGTAAAAAGTAGTTTTACCGATATAACCTGATAAACATCCCCTCCCTATCTCCTTGATAGTGCTGTATAAATGTAAAAAGTAGTTTTACCGATATAACCTGATAAACATCCCCTCCCTATCTCCTTGATAGTGCTGTATAAATGTAAAAAGTAGTTTTACCGATATAACCTGATAAACATCCCCTCCCTATCTCCTTGATAGTGCTGTATAAATGTAAAAAGTAGTTTTACCGATATAACCTGATAAACATCCCCTCCCTATCTCCTTGATAGTGCTGTATAAATGTAAAAGTAGTTTTACCGATATAACCTGATAAACATCCCCTCCCTATCTCCTTGATGATAATGCTGCCGATGTGATAAACATCCCCTCCCTATCTCCATGATAGTGCTGTATAAATGTAGTAGTTTTACCGATATAACCTGATAAACATCTACTCCCTATCTCCTTGATAGTGCTGTATAAATGTAAAAAGTAGTTTTACCGATATAACCTGATAAACATCCCCTCCCTATCTCCTTGATAGTGCTGTATAAATGTAATAAGTAGTTTTACCGATATAACCTGATAAACATCCCCTCCCTATCTCCTTGATAGTGCTGTATAAATGTAAAAAGTAGTTTTACCAATATAACCTGATAAACATCCCCTCCCTATCTCCTTGATAGTGCTGTATAAATGTAAAAAGTAGTTTTACCGATATAACCTGATAAACATCCCCTCCCTATCTCCTTGATAGTGCTGTATAAATGTAAAAAGTAGTTTTACCGATATAACCTGATAAACATCCCCTCCCTATCTCCTTGATAGTGCTGTATAAATGTAAAAAGTAGTTTTACCGATATAACCTGATAAACATCCCCTCCCTATCTCCTTGATAGTGCTGTATAAATGTAAAAAGTAGTTTTACCGATATAACCTGATAAACATCCCCTCTCTATCTCCTTGATAGTGCTGTATAAATGTAAAAAGTAGTTTAACCGATATAACCTGATAAACATCCCCTCCCTATCTCCATGATAGTGCTGTATAAATGCAATAAGTAGTTTACCGATATAACCTGATAAACATCCCCTCCCTATCTTCATGATAGTGCTGTACAAATGTAAAAAGTAGTTTTACCGATATAACCTGATAAACATCCCCTCCCTATCTCCTTGATAGTGCTGTATAAATGTAAAAAGTAGTTTTACCGATATAACCTGATAAACATCCCCTCCCTATCTCCTTGATAGTGCTGTATAAATGTAAAAAGTAGTTTTACCGATATAACCTGATAAACATTCCCCTCCCTATCTCCTTGATAATGCTGTATAAATGTAAAAAGAAGTTTACCGATATAACCTGATAAACATCCCCTCCCTATCTCCTTGATAGTGCTGTATAAATGTAAAAAGTAGTTTTACTGATATAACCTGATAAACATCCTCTCCCTATCTCCTTGATAGTGCTGTATAAATGTAAAAAGTAATTTTACCAATATAACCTGATAAACATCCCCTCCCTATCTCCTTGATAGTGCTGTATAAATGTAAAAAGTAGTTTTACCGATATAACCTGATAAACATCTCCTCCCTATCTCCATGATAGTGCTGTATAAATGTAAAATGTAGTTTTACCAATATAACCTGATAAACATCCCCTCCCTATCTCCTTGATAATCCTGTATAAATGTAAAAAGTAGTTTTACCAATATAACCTGATAAACATCCCCTCCCTATCTCCTTGATAGTGCTGTATAAATGTAAAAAGTAGTTTTACCGATATAACCTGATAAACATCCCCTCCCTATCTCCTTGATAGTGCTGTATAAATGTAAAAAGTAGCTTTACCGATATAACCTGATAAACATCTCCTTCCTATCTCCTTGATAGTGCTGTATAAATGTAAAAAGAAGTTTTACCGATATAACCTGATAAACATCTCTTCCCTATCTCCTTGATAGTGCTGTATAAATGTAAAAAGTAGTTTTACCGATATAACCTGATAAACATGACCTCCCTATCTCCTTGATAGTGCTGTATAAACGTAAAAAGTAGTTGTACCGATATAACCTGATAAACATTCCCCTCCCTATCTCCTTGATAATGCTGTATAAATGTAAAAAGAAGTTTACCGATATAACCTGATAAACATCCCCTCCCTATCTCCTTGATAGTGCTGTATAAATGTAAAAAGTAGTTTTACCGATATAACTTGATAAACATTCCCCTCCCTATCTCCTTGATAATGCTGTATAGATGTAAAAAGAAGTTTACCGATATAACCTGATAAACATCCCCTCCCTATCTCCATGATAGTGCTGTATAAATGTAAAAAGTAGTTTTACCGATATAACCTGATAAACATCTACTCCCTATCTCCTTGATAGTGCTGTATAAATGTAAAAAGTAGTTTTACCGATATAACCTGATAAACATTCCCTCCCTATCTCCTTGATAGTGCTGTATAAATGTAAAGAGTAGTTTTACCGATATAACCTGATAAACATCCCCTCCCTATCTCCATGATAGTGCTGTATAAATGTAAAAAGTAGTTTTACCAATATAACCTGATAAACATCCCCTCCCTATCTCCTTGATAGTGCTGTATAAATGTAAAAAGTAGTTTTACCGATATAACCTGATAAACATCCCCTCCCTATCTCCTTGATCGTGCTGTATAAATGTAAAAAGTAGTTTTACCGATATAACCTGATAAACATCCCCTCCCTATCTCCATGATAGTGCTGTATAAATGTAAAAAGTAGTTTTACCGATATGACCTGATAAACATCCCCTCCCTATCTCCTTGATAGTGCTGTATAAATGTAAAAAGTAGTTTTACCGATATAACCTGATAAACATCCCCTCTCTATCTCCTTGATAGTGCTGTATAAATGTAAAAAGTAGTTTAACCGATATAACCTGATAAACATCCCCTCCCTATCTCCATGATAGTGCTGTATAAATGCAATAAGTAGTTTACCGATATAACCTGATAAACATCCCCTCCCTATCTTCATGATAGTGCTGTATAAACGTAAAAAGTAGTTTTACCGATAGAACCTGATAAACATCCCCTCCCTATCTCCTTGATAGTGCTGTATAAACGTAAAAAGTAGTTTTACCGATATAACCTGATAAACATCCCCTCCCTATCTCCATGATAGTGCTGTATAAATGTAAAAAGTAGTTTTACCGATATAACCTGATAAACATCCCCTCCCTATCTCTTTGATAGTGCTGTATAAATGTAAAAAGTAGTTTTACCGATATAACCTGATAAACATCCCCTCCCTATCTCCATGATAGTGCTGTATAAATGTAAAAAGTAGTTTTACCGATATAACCTGATAAACATCCCCTCCCTATCTCCTTGATACTGCTGTATAAACGTAAAAAGTAGTTTTACCGATATAACCTGATAAACATCCCCTCCCTATCTCCTGGATAGTGCTGTATAAACGTAAAAAGTAGTTTTACCGATATAACCTGATAAACATGCCTTCCTATCTCCTTGATAGTGCTGTATAAATGTAAAAAGTAGTTTTACCGATATAACCTGATAAACATCCCCTCCCTATCTCCATGATAGTGCTGTATAAATGTAAAAAGTAGTTTTACCGATATAACCTGATAAACATCCCCTCCCTATCTCCTTGATAGTGCTGTATAAATGTAAAAAAGTAGTTTTACCGATATAACCTGATAAACATCCCCTCCTCATCTTCTTGATATGGCTGTATAAATGTAAAAAGTAGTTTTACCAATATAACCTGAAAAAATTCCCTCCATATCTCCATGATAGTGCTGTATAAATGAAAAAAGTAATTTTACCGATATAACCTGATAAACATCCACTCCCTATCTCCTTGATAGTGCTGTATAAATGTAAAAAGTAGTTTTACCGATATGACCTGATAAACATCCCCTCCCTATCTCCTTGATAGTGCTGAATAAATGTAAAAAGTAGTTTTACCGATATAACCTGATAAACATAACCTGATAAACATGACCTCCCTATCTCCTTGATAGTGCTGTATAAATGTAAAAATTAGTTTTACCAATATAACCTGATAAACATCCCCTCCCTATCTCCTTGATAGTGCTGTATAAATGTAAAAAGTAATTTTACCGATATAACCTGATAAACATCCCCTCCCTATCTCCTTGATAGTGCTGTATAAATGTAAAAAGTAATTTTACCGATATAACCTGATAAACATCCCCTCCCTATCTCCTTGATAGTGCTGTATAAATGTAAAAAGTAGTTTTACCGATATAACCTGATAAACATCTCCTCCCTATCTCCTTGATAGTGCTGTATAAATGTAAAAAGTAGTTTTACCGATATAACCTAATAAACATCCCCTCCCTATCTCCATGATAGTGCTGTATAAATGTAAAAAGTAGTTTTACCGATATAACCTGATATTCATCCCCTCCCTATCTCCATGATAGTGCTGTATAAATGTAAAAAGTAGTTTTACCGATATAACCTGATAAACATCCCCTCCCTACCTCCTTGATAGTGCTGTTTAAATGTAAAAAGTAGTTTTACCGATATAACCTGATAAACATCCCCTCCCTATCTCCTTGATAGTGCTGTATAAATGTAAAAAGTAGTTTTACCAATATAACCTGATAAACATCCCCTCCCTGTCTCCATGCTAGTGCTGTATAAATGTAAAAAGTAATTTTACCGATATAACCTGGTAAACATCCCCTCCCTATCTCCTTGATAGTGCTGTATAAATGTAAAAAGTAGTTTTACCGATATAACCTGATAAACATAACCTGATAAACATCACCTCCCTTTCTCCTTGATAGTGCTGTATAAATGTAAAAATTAGTTTTACCAATATAACCTGATAAATATCCCATCCCTATCTCCATGATAGTGCTGTATAAATGTAAAAAGTAGTTTTACCAATATAACCTGATAAACATCCCCTCCCTATCTCCTTGATAATGCTGTATAAATGTAAAAAGTAGTTTTACCAATATAACCTGATAAACATCCCCTCCCTATCTCCTTGATAGTGCTGTATAAATGTAAAAAGTAGTTTTACTGATATAACCTGATAAACATCTCCTCCCTATCTCCTTGATAGTGCTGTATAAATGTAAAAAGTAGTTTTACCGATATAACCTGATAAACATCTCTTCCCTATCTCCTTGATAGTGCTGTATAAATGTAAAAAGTAGTTTTACCGATATTACCTGATAAACATCCCCTCCCTATCTCCTTGATAGTGCTGTATAAATGTAAAAAGTAGTTTTACCGATATAACCTGATAAACATTCCCCTCCCTATCTCCTTGATAATGCTGTTTAAATGTTAAAAGAAGTTTTACCAATATAACCTGATAAACATCCCCTCACTATCTCCTTGATAGTGCTGTATAAATGTAAAAAGTAGTTTTACCGATATAACCTGATAAACATTCCCCTCCCTATCTCCTTGATAATGCTGTATAAATGTAAAAAGAAGTTTACCGATATAACCTGATAAACATCCCCTCCCTATCTCCATGATAGTGCTGTATAAATGTAAAAAGTAGTTTTACCGATATAACCTGATAAACATCTCCTCCCTATCTCCTTGATAATGCTGTATAAATGTAAAAAGTAGTTTTATGGATATAACCTGATAAACATTCCCTCCCTATCTCCTTGATAGTGCTGTATAAATGTAAAGAGTAGTTTTACCGATATAACCTGATAAACATCCCCTCCCTATCCCCATGATAGTGCTGTATAAATGTAAAAAGTAGTTTTACCGATATAACCTGATAAACATCCCCTCCCTATCTCCTTGATAGTGCTGTATAAATGTAAAAAGTAGTTTTACCGATATAACCTGATAAACATCCCCTCCCTATCTCCTTGATAGTGCTGTATAAATGTAAAAAGTAGTTTTACCGATATAACCTGATAAACATCCCCTCCCTATCTCCTTGATAGTGCTGTATAAATGTAAAAAGTAGTTTTACCGATATAACCTGATAAACATCTCCTCCTTATCTCCTTGATAGTGCTGTATAAATGTAAAAAGTAGTTTTACCGATATAACCTGATAAACATCCCCTCCCTATCTCCTTGATAGTGTTGTATAAATGTAAAAAGTAGTTTTGTCGATATAACCTGATAAACGTCTCCTCCCTATCTCCATGATAGTGCTGTATAAATGTAAAGAGTAGTTTTACCGATATAACCTGATAAACATCTCCTCCCTATCTCCTTGATAGTGCTGTATAAATGTAAAAAGTAGTTTTACCGATATAAGATGATCTTAATGTCCCTTATTATCATCAGGATTACGTTCAGATTCCTCATCATATCCAAGCAATAATTAACATGTTTTTATGTAGTAACTGAGACATTGGTAACATGTGTTTTATGTTTTTGATGGTGAAAACCTTTCCCTGAGAGATCATGAAAAAGACCGCAGAATCTTTTTGTTGAATTACTACACTTTATGACGAACTATAACACCATCCTCTCTAGACAGACTGAACACAGGACCCGCTCAGTTTTGGATGTTGTAGAATGTTTAGACCTGGACATTTAGCTGTGATAGTTTAAAAAATAAAACACTTCCTGACTCAAGGGAAGAGTTCTGGGTTCAGATCCTGGTCACAGATTGGAATCCATGCACGCTTGAAAATAACAAACATATACCATACTTTTATGGTTGAATAAGGTGTTTAGCAAACAATTTTTTTACTTTTTGTTGGTTAGATTGTTTAACTCTATTTTCAACAATATTTCAGTTATATTGTGTAGGTCAGGGCTTATATCAATGCTCCTGATATAACCTCACCGGTACTTCATAATCTTTACAAGGCACTAACTGCCTTCAGACATGAATACTATTAAGCATTAATTGGAGAAGCATTATTCATATTGCATTGCCTTTTTCTAACATGTGAAAGCAGATAATCTACTGACTGAAGTAATGAGTG
Organism: Cerastoderma edule; assembly: GCA_947846245.1. Taxonomy (NCBI): domain Eukaryota; kingdom Metazoa; phylum Mollusca; class Bivalvia; order Cardiida; family Cardiidae; genus Cerastoderma; species Cerastoderma edule. The sequence continues at coordinate 21,271,327 of OX401422.1, read as the reverse complement.
TAATTTTTGGAAGCATATCAACAATACCCAGCTCTTATATCTCATATCAGTGCTTTCTGATAACTTATTTTAAACAATTCGTCCATTGTGTTGTCTGCTGCAGAATACACGATTCATTTAAGTACCTTGGAGTGCATCTCTATAAAAGCATAAAGGAGAATTCAACACTAAAACACATACCAGCATACCAGCCTCCTATTCATTAGATAACTTGCTTGTTGTATATATCAATTAGATCCAATTTCTCAATTGTTACATATTTCTTATTTCATCATTTTACCAACATTAAACTGTTCTTCTGAAGTATCTTTTTTTTTCTTCAAAATTTGTAAAGAATTTTTTTGAAAATGCAGTCTTCAAATATCAACATCCTTAATTGGGAGATGGTTTCATTATCATGCAAATAGACAACTTATAATGTTAAACTACTGGGTAAAACTCTTACTGAGCAATCTATCTTATCAAACCAGGGATGGCAAAATCAATTATTTATATATTGCCCAGCTTGTCCAAATGCATTTACAGACAAGTGAATTTTTATTAAACATTTACTAAATAACCATTATACAGATAAGTGCAGAAAAATATTTGACATTTCACAGACAAATAATTCAAAATGAGATTTCACCATCCCCTGCAAATGATATGATAATAAAAATTGAAACAGAAAATAACTTGCATACAATGTTAACAATTTGATACATCATTTCATACTGTAGTTATTTCACCATGGGAAAACCGAGTATACATGCTTATCAATTCTAACTCTATAAAATTATCCATATAAGGACTCTATCTTTAACACTGGTATTCATTAATAAACAAGTATGGTCGTCTCTAAAACTGTAGCTAAAGTTTATTCAAACACTCATTTATCATAGAACAATCTTTACATTATAGTTGTATCAAAATTCCAGGTGAATTTCACTTTTGATAAATTTGTTCAAGATATTTACATTCAAATATAGTTATCAAATTCATCTAAAAAATAAAATTGATCTGTCAAAATGAATGTACCTGGCATAAAGATGTTTTCTGAAATGTGAGTGACCTACTCTTAAAACCAAAAAAAAAGAAAATTAATACTGTATATATGTATTTATCTTTATTTTACCCAAGTACAGCATGTAAACAATCTTGGTACACCGTACTAACAATGCAATACAAACTATAAATCAATGAAGATAACGAGTGTAGGATAAATAGAAATGTAACATTTTTACAGTTAGCACTAAAAACAATCACACAAGTACACCAGCTTGAATTAAAAAGAAAATTACACTGTCGTGAATGATTGTTTTTCAATTAGTTTGTATATGATTTAAAGTATAGATGATAATACAATTCAACCTTTGTTTTCCCGCATTACATTTTATAAGGTTTTAAATTAAAGGCTATGTGTGAAGACAAGGACGTAGCAGTTATGACATTTAGTCAATCTACAGGATCAGTTTTAAGCAAATGCTATAATCAAACCTCTAAATAACTAATTCGAGCTGTGTGCAGTCTGATTTTGTTTTTAATTGAAGTTGTGATTGTTTCTAATGTCCGACAATTCTATGGCGTAGGGATTAGTGAAAGTTATCTGCAGGCCTCCTTACTGCCTGGGAGAAATAAAAGCTGTAGGAAATGATAATTTTTCCTTCATACATACTTTGTTGTAAGTTGTCTAATGTAGATGCATTGAAATAAAATAATTTAAAGAATTTATTTCATGAAATAAAGTGTGCATGTTCTAAAATCAAATAAAAAAGAAGATCCATAAATGTTTGAGTGGAAAAATGCAATTTTCTTCTATCTACCATTAGTAGCCATTTAACTGAAATATCATTAAATTAAACTACAGTGTATACTGGTTGTTTAATCCTTTAACAAACACCAAATTTTTGACTTTCCCAAATTTAAAGGGTTTGCTGAGGACATTTCAAAATGTGATGAAATTGGAAAATAATCTTCTGATAGGGCAGAAAACATTGTTTGAAAAGGAAAGATTGCTCGTCACGAGCAATTTTTCCTTTTCGCACAATGTTTTCCAGAGTCGTCTGCAACAAAGTAGTAAAATGTTGTTATTGTTTGGTAATGGGTTAAATCAGCACATTGAAATCCAGCGCACATACTTTCATATGTTCTTTCACATTAGCATGCAACTAAAATTGCAGTTCTCTGTATAACATCTAAAATTTGGGTAACAGATTTATAAGCTTGATAATTATTTTTTATGATGATTGTGACAAAATAAAGATTCCCATGCCTAATCACATTGTTTAACAATATTATCAAATTTGGTGGCTGGGAATGAACATCATGTTCACTGACCAATGGGAACAGAATCATTACTCCAAAAAGAACATCAAACTGAAATGTATCACAAATTACTTTTGCGATGGATATAAGATCTGAATTATATGCGTGCAGAACAGAACAGAACAAATGCCATTAGATTATTTATGAGAGTTACCTCCCTTTGACCAGAATTTTTCTTATTTCTACATGTTTTGAAATCTAATGAATATCAAACCCAAACTGACTTCAGTAGTTATGACTGGAATTAAACTATATGAAGGAATAAATAAAGTTGATTACATTGTTTGGTAATATCTCCCTCTCTCGTTTCCCTATAAATGACATTTTATATAGAATTACAATAAACTTTTGGCGGCAAATGACGAGTTTGGCAATTCAGAAATTGGTCAGTATCGAAGAAAACAATTTTTCTTTAAATACAGTTTTCCAACAACTTTTACAATAAAAAACAGAATTCTTATAAAAGTGGTTGTTCCCAAATAAGTAAAAATAAAATGTTGGTAAGCAATACTACTTTTGTATTGTTGAAATACAATCAAGGTCTTCTTAATTCCTTTTAGTGCTGGAACCAATTGATGCGTATGCAAACAAATGTTTGATCCAGACTGGCTGCCAAGATAATTGGCAGCTGGCCTGTTACCTAACCTGTTGGCTACTTTAAGAATTATGCCTCATCAAAATCACCCATTGCAACTGTTTTCAACTTCATTGCATACAATCTGTGCATTCATAAATGCATTGGCACATTCTGAATCAATTTTGCCTTTCATCAAACAATTTATTGCAATACCAATTCTATATTGATTCAGCGACTTTATATTTTGACTTGAAAATTGGCTTATGTGTAAAAAGGCACATTTAATGCAACAAAACCACAGAAAATAATTCTTCATTTCTACAATAGTTTGCTAATAAGCACATGGTAATACCGCAACTACTATTGGCCTTCTTCTTCATAATCATAAATATTTATAACAAAATGTTAAATACATGTAGTTTTAAAATATCAATAAACATTGGATAATGTATCCATACAGATTTTTATCATACTATCAGATAGTAGACTGGAATATCATAGAAAACTATTTCAAATCTGTAACTACTGGATATTCAAGTGTCTCACTAGGCACACAGTAACAAATATTTGTTGTATAAAGATCCTGGAATACAGTTCATAGTTTGTCTAATTCTCCGCACAAACAGATGATGGGTGAAGACTGTACTTGTGTTGTTCAGGGTCACCTGATACTCTATAAGGTTTTCTACAATGGCATATATCTGATCCTGTAACATATAAAACAAAGAATATACTTTGTAGTATGACACTTTTCCAACCAAGGTAAGAAATATCATGAATTCAGGTTGGAATAAATCTCTAGACTAACACTCTACATACGCAGCTATTTCTTATCTCCACATCGGATATCATGATTTTCTCGATATGTCGAGATAAGCTTAACGTCAAAACTTTGTTCCTTCTTTATTTATATAAATAAACGTCGCATATCGCGATTTTTTATATCTTTGATAATTCAATATCTTGAGGTAAAAATCTGTCCCAAGTCCCAATTTTACATGTATTTACGGTGGTTTATCTCAAAGTGCAAATCGAAAACTTTTACATGATTGTGGTTTTTATTTAGTTTGAGTGTAGTTTATAGCATCTGCAGCGTCTTTTCATTTGAACCAGTTAGTTACAGTAAGTTACAAACTCACCCTCATGGAAAAGTATGATCAGTCTGGAAAAAATATTTCCCTTTTCATAATAATCTCTCTTCAAATATGCAGCACAACTTCTCAAAGATATCTTTTGTCACTGAGTCCTGTGCTACAAAACTTTTCAATCAAACAGAAAATATATCCTTATTCCATAACCTGTCTCTATCAAACTTTACAAAGAACGTCATTATGAGGCAAATAATTATTACAATAACTGATATCTAGTTTATAAGGAAAATATTATTTTGTGGATGTAAATCACTTTCTGCATAACACCTAACTTTACACATCTGCTGCAGACATCTTTAAACACCATCGTGACAGAATGATTGCTCATTAACCAAATGACAAAAAGAAATGTATCAATTTCTATTAACTCTTGGAGACTGTTGTTACTTTCAATTTCTCCTAATTCAAAAGAAGAAATGAATTGCTCCCCATGAGTAGAATCTTCAAAAGGCCCCTCTGTTGTTTGGTGAATGTTTTTAAAGATATGATTTTAATGAGTCAGTCTCCTGGTTAGAGATGGCATTCCATAGGGTGGAGATAAAATTTCCTCTTTATACCCTTCAAATTCCCTTCTTACGCTTGAAAATGTCAAAACATCCTAACTTCAAAACCTCGATATTAATGATGCTACATACATGAATATGCCAGATGGATACCCAGTAAACAAATGACATGGTATCCAGTGTTGCCCGAGTCTTGCCGACTCTTTAGTAACATCTGTTGCTGTAAGACTTATAATAAGGTTTATAATCATTCTAGAATGAAGCTTTAGTGGGACTGTTAGCCAGCCTCAAGGATAGTCAGTAATGACGTCCTCGAGTCTGTTTCCAGTGTCGCCAGGGTCATTGTAGACCCATACGTGGAGGCCAGTCCCGTGACACCAAAAATAAGGTTTATCAGTCCATAGTGCCACAACCGAATCACCACATCCACACAATATATATGCGAGAGAAAGAGTAAAAGAGTCTGAAATCTTTCTCTACCATATGATCCCTATCGCGTGCATGTTTGAGACTCTCGCACTACAGGATCATAGTGGTGAAACTGGCACATTAAACCTTTGTTATGGGTTTGCAAGTTTTAAGTTTTGTAGGTTCGAATCATTCCGGCGCCACATTAATCAGCGTATGTGTAGGTTCGACTCATACCAGCTCCGCATTAATCAGCGTATATTTAGGTTCGAATCATACCGGCACCACATTAATCAGCGTATGTGTAGGTTCGACTCATACCAGCTCCGCAATAATCAGCGTATATTTAGGTTCGAATCATACCGGCGCCACATTAATCAGCGTATGTGTAGGTTCGACTCATACCAGCTCCGCATTAATCAGCGTATGTTTAGGTTTGACTCATACCAGCACTGCATTAATCAGCGTGTGTGTAGGTTCGACTCATACCAGCGCCACATTAATCAACGTATGTGTAGGTTCGACTCTTACCAGCGCCACATTAATCAGCGTATGTGTAGGTTCAAATCATACCAGCGCCGCATCAATCAGCGTATGTGTAGGTTCGAATAATTCCGGCGCCACATTAATCAGCGGATGTGTAGGTTCGAATTGTTCCAGCGCCGCATTAATCAGGCTTCATATTAAACTCTCAGATCAGAAAACAAATAATTAAAAAATGCTGTTGTTGAATTCCTCCCAAACTAATCAGATATCCCCCTGAGGCAAAATTCAGTCAGGTCTTGATGTCAGGTCGTAGGTCAATTTCAATCTATATTTGACTTCTAAAATCTAAAATCTATGTCAGAGCATTTTCTGGCTAAGGGTTAGTGCAAAAAGAGATATTATGAATTCGAAAAAATAAATTGTCCAAGACACAATTATACATGTAAACAAAATTTTGATAAGAATCAGTGGAAATCACTATCATTGAACCTATTCATTTATGTCTAGTGTTCATATCATATGGCTGCTGAGGAATTCTGATACCAATAGATTCAATGATGAATTGTTGAATTTCCCTTCAAAAAAACCCTGTTCCTGGTCACTGTATACTAATGAGATAAATGGAAATCATAGCCCTCAGTATAGCTTGTGTTAGCAGCAATTAAAAATCTTAAGAATTATATGAATTTTGTTAAAAATCACTATCAATATCAAAGTTCCCTTGAATGTATCTTTTGTAAATCATAACTTCTTAATTTTAGCTTTAGATTGAATTTGACAATCAGTAATGACTAGACATAGGCAACATTTCCAGAAAAGCAGAATCATGAGGTTTGAATCCTTTCCATTTAAACTTTAATCCCTGTTCCTGGTACAAAAATATCTATAAAGTAAAGAGAAACTAATTCATTCAGTATACTACATGCTAGCAGATCATTGTAAAAATACCAAAGTGACATATATAAAATGCTTTTCTTAGAGGTTGTGTTGCATATGCACATGTACATTACTGATGCATATTAATCCTAATGAGCTAACAACAGCATCTTGAAAGTGGAAATTTCCATCAATTCTGTAGAGTCTCCGTTCCTGGCCTGTAAAAAAAATATTAATGGAAATCCCTACTTTCAATAAACTGATTGTTAGCAAGTCATTAAAGTGTACAAAAGGAGTTAAATAAATAGATGTACACCATGTTAAATGTAAACACAATTCAAATATTCTTTTCCTGGAATGATAACAGATCCTTCTGCTTATACAACTAACCACAGCATCATGAAAGCTAAAATTCCATTTACAAAATAAAGCCCTGTTCCTGGTCACAAAATGAGTCTGAAATAAGAATTCAAGTTTTCAAAAGACGGAACATGCAGTAGATGTTTGAATTTTCTATCTGCATGTACTATTTGTATAAATGGCCACCATAGACATGAAACAACTAGACATCAATATAATTAAAATTTTTGATTGAAAATATTTGCAAATCAGGTTTTATAGGGAAAAAAATGACATCTGGATCCCCAATGCCTATACCCTGCCTTACTATATATATAATGCTCTTCCATGGAGGTAAAGATGAAATTGAAATTTGATAAATACATCCTGTACAATTAGTGTGTTGAATATAATTTCAATCAAAATTTCCTTTCAGTGTTCATTCAAAAACTGATAAGTGTTGCAGCTTTCTTTTGGACCGAGTCAGAATAGTATAGTTAAGCAGCTTATGGTCAGGTTGTCAGTCTGTAGTCAAGTCTCTTTATTGGTAAAACTATGGTCTGCAATAATGAAATGAAATGTCAGAGTTATAAGGATTTGTATAGTATGATGAACAAGTCAGTCTTGCAATTATTTTTCATTTGTATAAAGGGAGACTATCTCTTGAAATAAAAGGATCCCTTCTGTAGGGCTGTTTTGATTATGTCCCTTTAACAAATTAGCCTTTTAAAAGGACTATCTCACAAATCTCTGAGTTGGTCCCTTTAAATATCTACAGTTCATGTGGCCCTTCCTCAAATGGAAAAATTGAAAGCTATCTAAAATATGTGATGGTCATCCTGTGATGTCATTTGCCTCAGGGGGTCTCTATGAAACATTAAATTGTAAATTTACTTATCACACTCCATTCTGCTACCTGGATACAAAAAAGTATTTTTGCTGAATGTCACTTGATGAAGAATTATAGGAACTTTACATTTATCGAGACATTCGAGAGGTCCATAAAATGCCATTTACATGTCTATATTTAGTATTATTGGTGATGAAATCATAAAAAGTCCTGCTCAACTGCTGTATTTAAAATTTGACAACAAAGGAAAATAATCATTGAAGTCAGAATTAGTGTCTGTCAGTGATTCAAGCCTGCGACTCATCAATAATGCTTAAAGATTGCTATTGCCTGACCTATGTTGGCTTGGTTGTCCAGTTAAATACATGTATATACCTATATCTGAGTACCCTGGTTTACCTTACAGGTGGTGTACACTATTCTGGCCTTACATCTCCATCTGAAAAACAATTTAAAGAACAGTATGTATTGTGTGCATGTTGTAAAGTCTAGTGTAGGTCATATGAATGGAGAGATGTAAGCTTAGTCTTGGGTTAAACAAAAGACCAAATTCGTAAGTCACAGTTTATTTTCATTGCAAACTGGGTTTGGGTAATGGGAAAACAGTTTAAGACTGGAATCTTTGGCTTGAATAAATTGGTAAATAAATCAAATATGTTGATGGCATAGATACCTTCACATTGGATTTTGATATGAAGTAACATTGCTGTTTCCTTTTCTCCTTCTAAAACTGCATCTAAAAAAAAGAAACAAACAGTGTACAAAACATGTAGGTAAAGCTTATCTGAGCATAAAACATTTTAACAGTTGAAGACCAGAAATGACTGAAACAATGATATGGTTGATTGGCTTGATCACCATTAAACTAAGGATAGAGCATTCAGCTTGCAGAGAACATGGTTTGATGTTGGTACTTGGTCCTCATATTAATGTACAGAACTCAATTTGAGTATTATAGTACATGTTTCCTGGATTACCTACCAGTAGTAGACTAGGAAATGTGTCTTGCCCAAGGTCACTCAATGGTGAAATAAATGAGCGCATTTGGGGATTAAACCAGGTTTAGCCAGTCTCTAGTCCCAGACGCTAACCATTACACCATTGCAGAAACTTTTAAAGGTGAACTGGCTGCTGTAATACAGGTAATACACTGTCTTAACCCTTAGATTACTGGATAATTCTCTAAAAGAGATTTTTGCGTTGTCTGCTATCCAAACTCTTAAATAACTGATTAATTTTGTTGAGGAAGGATTCCGAGAGTAGCAAACAGGTAAGATCCAGGCCAGCCGCCAATTTACTCGGCGGCTAGCCAGGATCTTACCTGTTCGCATAAGCATGAAGTCTCTTACAGCAATATATGGGTTGGATTCAAGATGAGAAATTATTTCGATCTAAAATGTTAAATTGTATTAGAAAATATGTAGTTTTAGGATTTGAAATAAAAATAAATATCAACTGATCACGTCTACAGTATGACTATTATGTAAAGTCACATACAACCAAAGACTGAACCGATCGAGACAGTTTTGACATAATGAGAAAAAGCTCTTTTAGAGAATTGTAGGTTTTCTTTTATCACAATGGTGGCTTCAAAATCATAGAGAAATTATAATTCAAATCAAACAAAGGGTTCTCTTTGAGATATTGAGTAAAAGGCTATTAGCTTACCATATTCGTCTATATCAATATAAGGGATTCGTCTGTTGGATTCATTTCTTACTGTCATTCTTGTCGTGCCGTTGAAACACTAAATAAAAATAATAAAAAAAACACGTCATAGAATATAATCATTGGAAAGAGACATATTTAGTTCTCTGTAAAGATTAATTCACTATACGTTGAGGTATCGTTGGCTTGTGTGTAATAGTAACAATTCACAATCATGAGCATTACTCAACGCTTACTATCGTCCGTTAGTTAACATAACGATGCAGTGTTCAAGTCATTGCGAGATATTACTGTGAAGAAAAAATCAACGTGTATAATTATTAAATTAAATATATTAAACATATTTGATTTCCGAGCCACTACAGAAAGAAGGGTTTGCATAGTCCAGTGAGTTGACTCGTCACTCCAGAATGGCGGGAAAATCAAGTTCAAATGAGAAAATAAAAATTAAACTATTCACAACGGCGTCAATGCAATTAGAATTTTAAATGTTTGACATCTGTACTCTGAAGCACCAACTACACCATTAACAAGTTATATTTACTTACAAATACCCCGATAAGTCGTCCTTCCTCAACATGTTCAACTCCCAATTATACCAAAGACATGTTAACACAAATACCAGCTCACACCAACTAATCATATGGACCAATCACAGGGTCGTGACCAGTATGCTCTCGGCTATTTGAATTGTTGCCGGGATTTCACGGAAAAAGCCGATTAAATGGAATGTCCGTTAAAAATTAATAACGACATTTAACCTCTTTGTTGCAGACGACTCTGAAAAACATTGTTGGAAAAGGAGAAAAACGAGCATTTTTCCTTTACCCACAATGTTTTCTATCCTATCAGAAGATTATTTTCCAATTTCAGAAGATTGTTTTCCAATTTCATCACATTTTGAAATGTCGTCTGCAAACTCTTTCGATTTGGGACAGTCGAAAATTTGGCGTTTGGTAAAGGGTTAAAAGAACAAGAATACCACCTCTACACACGAGAGCGAGGATTGGTACAAGAGTATTTCTAGTTAATGCGGAAATTGTGCTGATATCGTTCAGTAGGATTTGTTAACTTCCTTCTATCAGACGTGATTACAAAAATAGTTGAAAACACATACATTTTTTTAAAAAATAAATGAATATAATGGTTTTCTTCGACAATATAATCACTGAGAGGATATGATCCAGTGTTGTAATACGCGCTGTCTATATCGTGATAAAAAAAAATACGAGCTTGGGGCTTCGTAGCAGAGAAAAGAGAAAACTCAATTATGAGATAGACCCTATCCTTGTATCGTAGATAACGAACACACAAATCTAAAATGTTTGTCCTGATATCGGTAGTAACTTGTCGAATGGTACCGATGATTTCCATAATTCCCGACTTTTGTCTAGTCCGAATGTGTTTAATTGCGCTTATAAGTAACATTTCATTCACAAACCCTCGTAAAATGATTCAGTAAAATGTTTTCGTTTAAAAGAAAATATGCTCCTATGAGCAATTCATCCTCCGGCTTCAGAGTTTCAGAAAAATTGTCTGTTGCGGACGCGTGAAATAGTGCGATAATTTGGTAAATAATCTAGACGGTATAAGAAACATACATCACCATAAGAGCAATTTATCATCTTCCATAAAAGTTTTAAATATTAGTCTGCTTCATACGCGTGCAAATATCGGGATAGTTCGGTAAATAAAGCAAACGGTAATACCGGACCAACCACCCCCACCGTTCACGTGCGATCATTGCGGTCATATAGACACGTGGATGTTTATCTAGTTTAGCACGGGGATCTTTATGGATAGATCATCGTTCTTCGGTCGGTTATGCGGAAAGTAAAACTGGTATCAGAGAGGCAATGAAAACGTATTTATCAACACTGGTTTAGTTATATCGCAGAGATAGTTCCCCACAACAGTCTACTTGTTCTTAACCCATTACGAAACAATTTGCACATTTGACCAGTCTGTAGCAGACAACTCTGGCTTTCTGTCCTATCAGAAGATTATTTTTGAATTTCATCACATTTTGAAATGTCGTCTGCAAACTCGTTCAATTTGGGACAGTCGAAAATTTGACGTATCATCGTATCTTTAAAATATCTGAAATGCCTGAAAATGCCTGAAAATGGCGTCGGAGTTACTTTGCGTCCATGACCTATATCTTAATGACAACGACGAATGCATACATATGTAGTCATGATGTGTAAGCTTTTAGTGGAGACCTTCTTTCGTTCATTCTGTTTTCTAAAAGAGAATAATGAAGACACGTGAAAGTTAAAAAGGTTGTCTTAACCCTTTACCGAACGCCACATTTTTACCGTCCCAAATTGAAAGAGTTTGCAGACGGCATTTCAACGTGTGCTGAAATTGGAAAGTAATCCTCTGATAGACTAGAAATCATTGTGGAAAAGGAGAAATTGCTCGTTACGAGCAATTTCTCATTTCCCCACAATGTTTTCCAGTGACGTCTGCAGCAAAGTGGTCAACTCTCGTTATTGTTTGGTATTGGGTTAACAATTACCTCGCTAGACAAGGTTGTGAAAGATCAGACCTGAGATTCATAGCAAAATCTATATTTCTCATTAGTTAAGTGGTTCTGGTGTTATACTGGACCAAGTTATATTTGAAATATTCTGTATCTATTTTCGAGCAGGTTCCTCATTAAAACGGGGTAAGTTAAATCATGCAGCTGACGTCTGCCTGATATGAACACGTTTGAAGTCTAAACATTGCAGTTTGAGCCCCGATGTGAGGAAATGACTACAGTTTTTTCGATATAAAAACCTGAGCGGTTTCCGTTCCCAGTTTGTCTAGAGAGGACGAGGTTATAGCTGGACTGAGAGAGGTAGAGAGAGACATCAGTGAGAGTTACAAAACACTAGCCTTGTTTACATTATGTTTCATGTTATTTAATTCTCATGTTTTCTGTTAAAGGAATTGTGTGAAATAAAGATTAAGTATGTATGTACATGTATATATACGTATGACTGATAGGTTCTAGTGACAGGGCTTTTTTGCCTTCAATTGGGAAAAGGCCCAAGCCTGTTGAATTTGAGCAATTTTATTACTGAAATTACTGAATTGGAAAGCCTAAAAGCAGGTATGGCTTTGAGTTTTGGGGAAAACTGCATGATTTGATAGAAATGTCCATTTGGGAAGGTGCCCTTTACGGGGGTCTGTTATATAACGTAAAAAAGCACTGAGTGTATAAACACATATCATGCTTGCTCTGGTCGTCTTCATGATTCCACAGGGAATGTTATATGTCAATACGAACACGTTTGTTCCGATCCCTCCAACTGTTGGATAACTACACCGAGTAAACAATATCTTGTATTATACCGGCCTCGGATCAGACGTTTATTGATTAGAGTTATCTCCATTCTACCATACTTCAACTAACTGAACAAACATTGGCGATTTGAGACCGATTTCCGAGGGTCGATCCATTGATTGGTCTTTTACGCAGTTTTACATTGCTAGTAACTATTTCGAATTATTCCCCATTCGTCTTCTTTCTCCAAATCAGTTTCTCTGTCAATTCAGAGAGGCATATTCCACTTGCCTTCATTCAACACCCCTTCAAAGGATTCATAAACTGTTCTTATGAACTTCATGAAAAGACATGAACAAGAAAGCCATCCAGGAACACAAATTTGTTCATGAACATATTTATAAACCACAATCACATGTTTATGAACATCAACTATTTTTTTCTTGAACCTATTAATAGGAGTTCATCAACATGCTCTTGAAATTCATGAACATATAAACAACTTTGTGTTCATGAACAGCCTTCTTCTGTTCAGGTCTGCTCAAGAAAACATATCCTGAATTCTTCATATGGGATATTTGCAGTAGTTGGAATAAGAAGTATAAGAATATATACAGACAGTGGTGCAGTGGCACTTTCACAGCCATAATTCTCAACCAATCACCATAAAAGATATATTTACTGAAAGATGTATTTACTCCCAAAATAAAACAAACCTACTGTAAGGGACATGCAGTTAGCAGAGGAACAAGAACATACAGCTATGTTACACTGACATACTGTTAGGGACATGCAGTTAGCTGGGATAGATGAAGTAACTGCCACATACTCTTAAGGACATGCAGTGAACAGGACAATAAGGGCATACTGTCACAATGACACTAATATACTGTTGAAACAGCACTGACTTCATCCATATTCCTCATTCTGTAGCATCAATTGAAGAGTGGTTTGGGTTTTTGTATGAAGAAAATAAAAATTCAAATTCATCTTGTAGTTTTAAACATTGAAGCCATACAAGGACTACCAGTACTAGTACTGTATTTATTCTAAACTGATTTTGACAATAAAAATCATACATATGAATAATGAATAAATGACTCTATTTAGTTTGCCTACATTCACCATTCCCTACTTTAAAAATTATCCTGGACTTGTCCAAATACAAAGAAACAACACAATAGAATTATGATGTACACACCATTTATTTTCCATAAACTTTCATAGAAGAACAACTTGCCATACTGGCATCCTGAGTTATCTTATATATTATTAAGAAACAAACTTAAAAATAAAAATAAGTAAAAAGTTGCATTTTTCTAATGCTAAATGTAGAAAACAAAACAATATAGAAGCAAGGAACTGTGAAAAAAATACAAGTATCATTTGTAAATATTTACAATTAACCCTTTCCAAAACAACAAATTTTCGGATGACCCAAATTGAAAGAGTTTGCAGACGACATTTCAAAATGTGTTGAAATTAAACAATATTCTTCAGAAAGAGCAGAAAACTTTGTGGGAAAAGGAGAAATTGCTTGTTACGAGCAAATTCTCCTTTTCCCACAATGTTTTCTAGAGTCGTCTGCAACAAAGTGGTTAAATGTTATTATTGTTTGGGCAAGGGTTAAGTAACATGCATGTCAACTTTATCTAGGAGAAAAGTATTGAGTTCTACAGCCTTTAAATACTGACAGTGCTGGAACCCACCTTATGCTTAAACAAACAGGTTAGATCAAGGCCACCCGCCAAGTAAATTGGCAGTACGTCTGTGATCTAACCTGTTGGCTACCTTGAGTATCTTTCCACAATAAAATTAAGCAGATATTTTTAGGTTTTGGAAAGCAGACACAAAAATCTTTTTTTTGAAAATACCAACATTCTACGGGCTTATCCTTTCCTTGTGACGAATTTGTGACACATCTTAATGGAAAACGAAAGCTAACAGTAATAAATATAAATAAAAATAAAATTGTAACAACAACTATTTGTCTTTATGGTGTTGAGAAGAAACCATGCACTAAAGATGAAATTGCTCACCTGAGATTACAACATATTTGAAGAATAAGTTAGAAACATTGTTTTTATCTTTTACAGGGTTTCATATGCTTAATCTAGTGACAATTTGTTTAATTCCCATTTTAGAAGTTTGACACTGTATACTGGATGTGGGACATTCAAATAGAACATAATTCTTACAATGTGGAATCTGAATATTCACTTAAACAGATTATGTGTATGAAGATTGGCCAATACTTTTGTGCAGTAAGATCTATGGTTACCATTATGTGGTTATCATTTTGGCATATTTGGACATCCAAATTGATAAATGACAGTGTTGCATCCAATGATAGTTTTAAGGACCAGATTTTTAAAATTCAGCACTGTAAATGTTTAAACCTTTCCCAAACAATAACAACTTTTGACCACTTTTTTGCAGACGATTTTAGAAAACATTGTGGGAAAAGGAGGAATTGCTTGTGACGAGCAATTTTTCCTTTTCCCACTATGTTTCTTGCCCTATCAGAAGATTATTTTCTAATTTCATGACATATTTAAATGTTGTCTGCAAACTCTTTCAATTTGGGACAGTCGAAAATTTGTTGTTTGGGAAAAGGTTAAGTACAGACAGGAGCATTATGACAAAAGGTTAAAATAAGAAGTAGAGACAAAGTTGGTTATTATTATCTATTAGGAACTTTTAAGTGTAGAATACGATAAACAAAATAATTTCTACTCTCCACCTAGGGATGCTCCACAAGAAAATGCATGAATATAGTGAAAACGAAAAACCAGGCTATGTTTTTTGAAATATGAAAGGGGGGCCCCCAAAAGGTTTTTTTTCGGAATTGCATAAATTCTGTCTTTTTGATGCCGCAGCAACCAAAGTTCTGCGAAATCAATTTACTTGAACAAATTTCGAAGACCATCACATAACGAACATTCCTGAGAAGTTTAGTTGAAATCAACATAACGGTCTAGGAGAAGAAAATTTGGTATATGGTAAAGGGTTAAAGAAATAATCAACAGCACATGACGCAGGACAGACAACAGACAACGGGTGATCACAAATGCTCACTATGAGTACTTTGTACTCAGATGAGCTCAAGAGTCCAAAAAGGGACTCTTACATAAAATGATCTCCTTCATACTACATTTCAGTGGGGACATGCAAAACATGTATTTAAACAAAACAGCAGTAAAGAATTGCACAAACAGTAAATACATGTAGTACTCTTATGGATAAAGCATATATAGATTGCTTGATTGATCCGTTATTCTGAGTCTTTCATTTTGAACATGGTAGTAAGAGGCTTGAATATTTGTTTAACAACTGGAACACTCCAGGCTCGTCCAAGAAGTCTCCTTCTTTGGTTATCTGTAAGTCCTTCTGCCTGAGTGTAGTTTGTCTTGAAGCCAAATAGTCTAAATAATGTAAAAAAAGTAAACTCAATCTTTGTTTTAAAGGCCTAGTTTAGTCCTTCTTTAAGTGACCCCCCCCCCCCAAAACCAATAACCAGATGCCCACCCGGGGTGATGACCAGCTGTGATAATTAATGGGGATTACGTCACACCATGTATAGCACTGTGTCAAACTGAAAGGTTTCTTTTGACCAATTATTTTATAGAGGACATTTAAGCAACAAAATTGATAATAAAAAAACATTAGGCTTTAAATATTTTTTTTTAAGTTGGAAAGGTTTGTTTAGAAGGGGATTATCTTTTTTTTTTTTAAATTGGTGCAATATATAAAGATCAATATATGTAATTATGGCTTAATGGTTAAAGTTCCTCTGTAGTATATCATACATCATCATCATCATCATCATCATCATCATCATCATCATCATCATCATCATCATCATCATCATCATCATCATCATCATCATCATCATCATCATCATTATTGTAATCTTTATTATTATCATCATCATCAATGTTATATTTATAACAAGTGCTAATTTATTGAATAACTAACTCATTATTTTCTTCATGTTTCTTAACAGTTTATTAAGAAAAATGTACTTATCTTATAAATCATTGTTTTAAATAAAGAAATCAAGAATTAAACACTTATTTCTATTCAATATTCCACATTATGAAAACCTAAGCAGAATGACATTTTTTTATTATATTATTTATATATTTTTTGAATTTTGGATGTTTTTGCTTAGACGATTAGGGGATTTTTTTTTAAATTTGCACCTTATGTATAGATTAATGTATATAAGAATGACTTGCAGCAGGGAATATTATAGTTCCTCTGTAGTATATCATCATCTTCATAGTATATCATCATTATCATCATCATCATCATCCATTTTATGATTATAACAAGTGCTAATTCATTGAATAACTAACTCATTATTTTGTTCATATTTCTTATCAGTTTATCAAGAAAAATCTACTAATCATGTAAATCATTGTTTTGGATAAAGAAAACTATATCCAAACACTTATTTCTTATCAATTTTCTACATTATGAGAAACCGAAGGGTTGGGGTATTATGTAATCTGACCACTGAAATGCCCCATTCCTTATCAAGTAATATACAGGAAATTTGCTCCATGCTGTGGAACTGTATTGTTGCCCTGTAGGGTGCCCAGTGGGAGATAAGATACCAGACATTCCAAAGACTAGGCCTTTAAGCAGCCATAGTATATGGAGTCAGAATTGACCTCACAACATACTTTGATTGACAGCTGGAACTGACCAATCAGTGGACACTGCGGTTGCTATCCGCCATTTTCTACGACAAGCTGTGCGACTTCGTCAATACATAGCACTATTGGGTGCTTTGTATTTTATTCGTAAATATTGATGGTGAAAAGATATTGTTAAAGTACTTTCCATAGAGACATTAGGTATAATGAGAGATTTGTGGGTGAAGTAGAGTTAATTCCTTCTCCGAAACTTGTCATATATTGTGAGATGTCTGAGAAATACACATGCATTCTATTAATTAATTTGCGCATACAGTTAATGTTTAAAACGATGTAAAAAGTAGAAAAATGAAATTTTGTTTTATTTTTATTCTTTCACAGAAATGTATGCTGTTTTTTAATCTTTCTTTGAAAATGAAAATTTGTTGTTTTTAAAAAAAGGAAATTAACACATATTGAGAATTGTCATTAGTTGCATTTGATTATGAATCAAATATTAACTAAAAATATGAGACAATATGGAGAGGACATAGTTTTCCAGTTGGATATATACAAATTCTTCCAATTGAATCTTAATTAATTAATTGTTCACTTTAATGGTCCTAAATAGCATTTTACACATACCAAACAATATTGACATTTAACCAATCTGTTGCAGACGACTCTGGAAAACATTGTGGGAAAAGGAGAAATTGCTTGTTGAGAGCAATTTCTTTATTTCCCTCAATGTTTTCTAGAGTCATCTGCAACAAACTGGTCAACTGTTGTTATTGTTTGGTAATGTGTTAATACAAAGGCCAGCCATTCAGAAACCTCCATAAGAATCTTCTTGATTGACTAGTGTCCTGTATTAAAGTAGCATCAGACCAAACTTTCTCCAAGCACTCATTTAAAATGGTTTCTCAAAACAAGAATGAGTGCAGCTCATCCTTCAACAAAAGAAAACTGGAGAATAATACTTACCACTCTACATCTATGTGCAATGCAAATCCCCTTTATCCAAAATGTCTAATTCACATACAGATGCACACACATGCATGCACTACACAACATCGAACCCCCCCCATAAAGAATCAAGATGTCATTGTGAGGAAAGGTGATATTGCTGCTGAACAGTTTGTCACAAGGTGTTCTTCCCAGATTTACAAAGTAAAAAAGTCAGGCTTGGTGATCACATGATTAATGTTTACGTTATAAAACTAGTTTGCAAATGGCGGCGCTCATGAATGAGCAGGTATTTGTGCACTTTTTCAGCAGACTACTTTTGTTTTTCTCTATTTTATATGCCATGTTCTGACAATCAACTTTCGGAAACCACCAGTGAATGTTGTTTCTACTTTTGCCCTACCTTTTGCTTTAAAACCTTGCAGAGAATTTTTGAGTTGAGGGGTGCGAATAACCTTATAAAACATCACCCATCAAATGCGTTTTCTCTACTGAGTATTAGACATGACTTTGTTATAAACCATGGGTTATATATACCACCGGAACTGGAAAGTTGATGATCGGAACAAAGGGTTTATAAATTAGTGGAAAGCAAAAGTAGTCCACTATAAAAGGCAAATATACCTGGGACACAGCCATCTTGTTTGGACATTTTTCAAAAGCGTTGGTCACATGATTACCCTGCCTGGTCATCTTATATTGTTTTATTTTTGCAATCACCTTCGTAATTGTTTGTAAAAAAAAAATGAAAATAATGACCTTGCTACCTCAACATTTACAAGCCTACTTAAACATCTCTCATTCTACCAATGTTGGAAATGCCTTCTGAGAAACTCATTTTTCTGATTGTATTGACAGTAGGAGCATAGTGCAGACTTTGAATCTATGAAAGAGATTACAGAAAATGGGTATCTCATCAAAAAGAGCTCATTTCTCACCATCCTCACACATCCTGAAAGTCTTGACCCATTACCAAACAATAACGACATCTGACCACATTGTTGCAGAAGACTCTGGAAAACATTGTGGGAAAAGGAGACATTGCTCTTAACAAGCAATTTCTCCTTTTCCCACAATGTTTTCTGCATTTTTCGAAGATGATTCTTCTATTTTATCACATTTTGAAATGTCGTCTGCAAACTTTTTCAATTTCGGACACTCGAATATTTGGTGTTTGGTAAAGGTGTACAGTGGACCCTCGTTTATCCGAACACTTTCGTTCCCAGTAGAAATGTTCGTATTAACGAATTTTCCGGAATAAAGAATATGCGAGTTACAGCGAAATGTTTACCTCTACACGGTGTCGGTGTATCATGATCATTGCTATGAAGTAAGAAATACACAATTATTTCTTTTGAAGGGAAATATAAAGTGTGTTAAGGAAGTGTTTATTTGGTCAAAACAGATTTTTTAAAAAAATGACAATTTGAAGCAATGTCTTTCGAGAAGTTAAATTTCCTTAAGATAGCTCTGAAAAGAACTCTTTGATTAGCTGATAGCAGCTTGGGGGATGGGTTCTCTGACGAGAGTGACAAAAGAAGGCTTTTTGGTAAAAGGCCCTTAAAAGGGCAGTTAAGCATATCGATTGAGTAATAATTGAAAATGATTGCCAGACATTGTCTCCCGATCGCTGTCTAAGCAGCCAATCAGCCAATCAACACCTTTTACAAACTCAACTATCGACATGCGACCGTAATTACAATAACGTAAGACCAATCAACTGACAGAATGACCGATTAACAAACAATCAACACCTTCCAGTACACTACACTAGGTGACATGTTATGGTCAAGCATACATATGCCGTTTACAACAGAAGACCGATCTCTTCATTCGCAACTGTAACCGCAAAATAAACGATTTTACTGGTTTCCGGACTAGCCATACGCATATACTATGAAAAGTGACTGTTGGTTCCCGAATATTTTTGTCCGGTTCCGGAACGTGGATTTTCCGCATTAAACAGTTAAATTGATGAAGGTAAGATCCGTTCCCTCAGAATTCTGTTCGGATGGTGAATATTCCGGATAAACGACGTTCGGATTATCGCGGGTCCACTGTATATATAAGTCCCTAAGAGCCTAGGTTATAAAAAAGGTAAATCATGCTTATTACTTGCCATCTAATGTTGCTTTCCATTTCTAAGTCACAAAGTTCCATTTGGGGGATCAGTCACAAAGTTGAGCAGTTTGAGTAAGTTCAGCTTTTACTTTAACCCTTATAGTGGTAGAACAAACTTCATGCTTATGCAAACAGGTTAGATTCAAGCCAGCTGCCAAGTTAATTGGCAGCTGGCCTGTGATCTAACCTATTTGCTACTCTGAGTATTTTTTGTCATCAAAATTAAGCAGATATACAAGGTTTTGGAAGGCAGATGATACAATATATATTCTAAGAAACTTACCCAGCATTCTAAGGGTTAAAACTTAGGATATGGATATGCCATACAAAGAGTTCAGTGCAATACTATAGTAAATGTTTATGAAGCACTTACTATAGTCTTGCACTGAACCCTCGATATGGCCAAGTAGAATAATCCTCTTTACTCTGCCAGTAGTCCAGCTGATGATGTCATGAACAATTACCTTTCTATTTCCTCAACCCATAGGTCTGCCTCAACACCATTCATTGTTACAAGTTTGTTGTTCATTCCGTTTGTGATGGTGAGAGAGTTAGGCTGGGAAGTAATGGTTCTGGTACACTCAACCTGTGAAAATGGATAAAATCAACAGATACCTCCTATCATGTGGAAATGTCTGTCTGCTTCAAACTATTGAACTGCTGTGGGACATTTTCCCTCAGTTGAGGAATTTTTAGCTAATAGCATTAACCCTTAGAATGCTATGTAATTTTTCTAAAAACAGATTTTTGTGTTGTCTGCTTTTCAAAATCTTAAATATCAGCTCAATTTGATGAAGAAAGATACTCAGAGTAGTAAACAGGTTAGATCACAGGTCAATGTACATGGCGGCTGGCCTGGATATAACCTATTTGCAAAAGCATGAAGTCAGTCCCAGCACTATTAGGGTTAAAGACTTTATTTGTAAATTCAACCTTTGTGTATCAATACAAGAACTCTATACTGCTTCTAATCATCCATACAGGAGAGGTTAACATTTTTGGAAACATACCCATTTCCTAAAATAATCAGCATAACCTTCCCTTCACCCAAATGTGTATGTGAACATCTTATGTTTTTTGTGGACAAATTGACACTTTGTTTAATACTTTTATCATTGTAAGCATTACACATACATTCAATCTTAATATTTAGATATAAAGAAGAAGAAAAAAACCTCAAAAATTATTTTGGTTGTTTGATTATTTTCCACAACCTGGCTGAACGTAATTGTGTTCAGTATAATGACTTGACATGTCTTCGGACCCTCACTTCTACCAATTATAGGGAAACTTTTACTCTCCTTTTTGAAATGATTCTAACAAATAAACAGAAGGTATCATTTATTGAAAAGTTGTTAGGATAGATATTAAATAACTTACCACAGCAGTTCTATTATGGTTTGGTGTAAGGACAGACGATAGATTCTTCTTATCTCTCTCCAACTGTTTTAGTACATCAGGTGTACTGAAATACAATAAACTTTAACAGATCCCCAGAAAAATGACAAAAACAAAGAATTTCCTATGAATTAAAAAGTAGAATATCCTTTCTTTAACCTTTTCAGTGCCATAGGTATGATTTCTTGATGAATTCAGTTTGCTCAGAAAAATGAATATTATGAAATTGTATTTAACATGGGAAATCAAAATATTGCAAACCATACATGCTATCATATATTGCATTATAATTTATTGAGCTTATGTCCAAAACGTTACTGCTGAAAACTGTAACCCTTTCCGAAACAACAAATTTTCGACTATCCCAAACTGAAAGTTTGCAGACGACCTTTCAAAATGTGATGAAATTGGAAAATAATCTTCTGATAGGCCAGATAAAATTGTGGGAAAACGAAAAATTGCTCGTCACAAACAATTTCTCCTTTTTCCTCCATGTTTTCTAAAGTCATCTGTAACAAAGTGGTCAAATATTGTTATTGTTTGGGAAAGGGTTAAGAAACTATTTTGAGTTCATCAACAGTACCGATTTCCAATTTGCCTGGTGCCATTTATTGAAATTTCCATCAAGGTTATTTGGCGATGGAGTTTGGAGTTTCAATTGCCAAGAAAAATGGCACAAAAGAAATCAAATTCTAATGTCTATAATTTTGTTTTCATTTTAGAACATGTTTTTAGATTGAGAATTGGATAATTTATGTATATGGTGACATATAAATATGGACAACATCATTTCTTGTTAATTAGATGGTATCAAAAGATTAATTATAATATATCCCTTAAAGTCGTTTGTTTTATTGTGACAAAGAAATATGAGTTTGGTATATTTTCTAGCAATGTTCTTCATTTTCACAAACAACCCTTTACCAAACAGTAAATTTTCGACCGTCTCAAATTGAAAGAGTTTGCAGGCATCATTTCAAAATTCAAAATATGATGAAATTGAAAAATAATGCTCAGATAGAGCAGAAAACCTTGAAGGAAAAGGAAAAATTGCTCGTTACGAGAAAATTGCTCGTTACGAGCAATTACTCCTTTTCCCACAATGTTTTCTAAAGTCGTCTGCAACAAAGTGGTCAAATGTTGTTATTGTTTGGGAAAGGGTTAAGTCATTTTGGAAAAAAGATTACGCATTCATTGTTTGTGCAGAAGTTCAATGACATGGAAATTCACTACTTGAAAAGAAACTGATTCAATATCTTATGCTAACAGAACATAACCATGTCTGGAGTTTCAACATGTTGAACAGTATTTTAATACAAATGAAATCATTTTTACCT
The DNA here is from genome assembly GCA_947846245.1 of Cerastoderma edule. Lineage (NCBI taxonomy): Eukaryota > Metazoa > Mollusca > Bivalvia > Cardiida > Cardiidae > Cerastoderma > Cerastoderma edule. The sequence continues at coordinate 21,248,426 of OX401422.1, read as the reverse complement.
TCATTCAACCCACAGATAATGTCTCGTTTATCCCTCATAGTGCAGGAATCCACTTCATGCTTATGCAAACAGGTTAGATCCAGGCCAGCCCCAAGGAAAAATTGACAGTTGACCTGTGATTCAACCTGTTTGCTACTCAAAATTACTACTTTCCTCATCAAATTCAAGCAGATATTTAAAAGGTAAAGGTAGGGTTTAAAGTCTCATTTCTATGCTAGGCATACTAAAGCGGCTCTACAATTAATTCCCTGATCACCAAGTGATAAGCCGGCCGTAAATGGTGCTGGAACCCACATCATGCTTATACTAACAGGTTAGATTCAGGCCAACCACCAAGTAAATTGACGGCCTGGTCTGTCATCTAACCTGTTTCCTACTTTGAGTATCTTTCCGCATCAAAATTAAGCAAATATTCAAGGTTTTGGAAAGCACACGACACACAATCTATTTTTAGAAAATTACCCAGCATTCTAAGGGTTAAGATACATGAAATACAAGAACTTGTACATACCTGTACATGAAATATAACAACTTGTACATACCTGTACATGAAATAAAACAACTTGTACATACCTGTACATACCAGGAATGTTACCCCAGAAGTTTCGGACTCGTCTCTGACCAGAGAAATGCTTTGCGTCCCATGATGAAGGCTCCATCTATAATACACCAATTACAAATTGTTCTTTTTGATATTTTGTATACATCTTTTAAACAGTTTTATTCATATACCACCGAAACAAACTTTGACAAAATATATATTATATATTATATATATTTATAGTGGGTGACAGTGGTGCAGTGGTAGAGCGTCGGTCTCTCTGTACCAAGGGTCTCTGGTTCGAATCCCCATTAGGAGAGGTGAAAATTGCCGGGACTAACCCACAACTCAGTGCGAGTACTGGAGTAGTATCAAGGATACATGCAGTCATCGAGAGTGAATTTAATAAGCTTCAAGCTTCCGCCACAATCAATGTAGTATAAATAAGTTTAAAAACTATATATTCCCAAAATATTGAAGTTTTCAAGAAACACAACTATCTATTGGAAATTTGAATTACCAGTAACTGAACGAAACTTGACCCTTTAACAAATAATAGCTTTATACACAAGCACAGATGAGTAATGGAAATTAAATATCTTTTATCCTACCAGAAGTCTATCCACTGAAATAATATTCCTTTTTTTGTTGTGATACCTTCAAATTACCATCTATCTAAACATGTTTACACATGAGAACAGCTTTTCAATTGTATTACAGATTTCCTAGTTATTACAAATACATGGCTAGCACCTTCAAGTTTTTAGCCAAAGGAAACTCCCAAAGCACCTTTTAAGCTAGTGAAGCTTGATCCTTGAGCCCTGAACTTACAAGTCCACCACCTTTAACCCTTTCCCAAACAATAACAACATTTGACTACTTTGTTGCAGACGACTTAAGGAAACATTGTGGGAAAAGGAAAAATTGCTCGTCACGAGGTTTTCTGCTCTTTCTGAAGAATATTTTTCAATTTCATCACATTTTGAAATGATGTCTGCAAACTCTTTCAATTTGGGACAGTCAAAAATTTGTTGTTTGGAAAATGGTGGACGACTTATCATGTCACTTTTCATTTGAAAGCTTACTAAAACATAACCCCTATAGTGCTGGAACCAACTACATGCTTATGCAAGCAGGTAAGATTCAAGCCAGCCAACAAGGAATTTGGGGGCTGGCCTGTGATCTAATCTGTTTGCCACTCTGGGTATCTTTCCCTATCAAAGTTATGCAGATATCTAAGGTTTTGGAAAGTAGACAACACAAAAATCTATTCTTTTTAAAACTACCAAGCACTTTAAGGGTTAAAGAAGTACACACAACAATGAATATAGTTTAAGCATGTACTCCAGGGAGAAGTTAGGCTCAACACTAAACACAAAACCTACCCCCAGATAACTGCAAATTCCTCCTTTGTAAGTAATTGGCATCGATCCTGTGTTTTCCATCATCCAAAAGACATGGGTAGTTTCCTTGCAAACATTCTCTACATCTCTTAGCAGAGAGAAAAACTTGACTAACAACATCCCAGTACCAGCTGTAAAGTTCAGAGAAAACTCATTCAAATCACATAACTATCATTTTTGCAAATAAAATTAAATCAGCCTGAAATTTACGTAATTCACTTTTCAATCTGTATTGAAATATATATCAAATACAATGAGTCTCCAAATACTGTTGCCAAAGCTAATTAACTAAGTTAGAAATGTGTCTCACTTGACTCACATCCTCTCCATAGTTCAAGGATGTCAATGTGACCTGATCTATTTCTCTCATATCCACCCGTCACCGGGGCCTAGTGGTTAGGGCGTCCACCTCGGGACAGAGAGGTCAAAGGTTCGAGCCCCACAGGGGGTGTTGGTCCGGAGAATGTTTCTCGAGGGACTTGTTCTTAAATGGCCTGTTTGTGAGCTGCTAGCTACTTAAATTTAATGGTTACAGACTAATATCTACAAGGCGCCTGGCATAGTGATAGAAGTTAGGAGGTACTTGGTATAATCAGTAAAAAGTGTCACTGGCTGGCCCTTTCAAAAAGGGGAGACACTATAATAAAATAACCTTTTATCACATGTTTTGCTCATTTTGCAGCCAGTGGATTAGACAAGATATTATTAAGTAATGTGGAAAAAATGCCAGGAGCATGGAAAGGTGTGATGAGCCTCACAATATGATTACTTTTGAGAACATCAATAAAACAACCAATCTTGCCAGCTAACTACTGCAAGATAAAAATCCATTTTTACCTTTTACCAAACACCATATTTTGGACTGTCCCAGATGGAAAGTGTTTTTACGACATTTCAAAATGTGATGAAATTGAAAAATAGTCTTCTGGTAGGGCAGAAAACATAGTGGGAAAAGGAGAAATTGCTCGTAAATGTTTTCCAGAGTCGTCTGCAACAAACTGGTCAAATTGCATTATTGTTTGGTAATGGGTTAAGTAAGCAAAGACCCATTTTATAACAATTTATACACGCTGCATGTCTATATTTCGTATTGGGATTGATAATAAAATCAGAAAATCATAAGACTTATCATTTGTTACTTACTAAATCCTTTTCTCCTTGGGTTCACAATAGACAAATCATTGCAGGGTGGTCCTGCTATGACTAAATCAATGGGGCATAACTCGCGAATCTGAAATGATATAATTCATCAAACCCTTACACTATGACAGACGGTGTTTTCACTATTGTGGTACATGTAAAAGATGTAAAGTGATCTGACATACTTTAACCCAAAGAATGCTGGGTAATTTTCTAAAAATAGACGTTTGTGTCGTCTGCTTTCCAAAACTTTATATATTTGCTTACTTTTGATGAGGAAAGATACTCAGAGTAAAAAACCGGTAAGATCACTGGCCAGCTGCCAATTTACTTGACGGCTGGTCTGAATCTAACCAGTTTGCATAAGCATGAAGACGATTCCAGCACTGTAAGGGTTAAAGAAACATTCATTTGTGAGCAAAGTATCCTTTCCTTAAAAGACACCCACACTATATTATAACATTTATGAAAATGAGAACCAATTCTATCCATGGCCAGATATTACAATTTGTGACTTAGATTCAAATAAAAAGCAACAGCATATGACAAAAACCAAAGGCAAAATTATATTGTATGATAATTGGTGACAAAAGAATGAAAAGGTGATGAGGAGAAATTCATCATTTGGTAACAACAGTTTGCAAGTCTTCTGCAGCAGATTAAAGTATTAAAGCTATTATGGATAAGTTTTGAACAAATAACATGGCTTCAGTTGATACTTGAAAGAAGACCTCTCATGAAATAGTTGACCAAAACATAATATTTTCGTAAAATGCCTTTCATCAGAATACTAAGTTAGATTTCATTCTTTATAACTGATGTTTGGTGTTTCTTTTAATTCGAATCCTTGTCCAATTCCAATATGAAGAAAGGCGTTTAAGTTTTCTTTGATTCCTTTATAACTTTGGGATGGAAACAAAAGCTCAATTTTGGACAGATATAGTGAATAAACCCCTCAATGTATCCTTGTATACATCAACCAAACTATCATGTCTCCTTTCCAAAGATGGCTAACTGACTGGTAACCTGTAATAACATGTGGCTCATAGTCATTTACTATTGCCAAAGTTCTGTTCTAAGTCATGATTTATTTGACCATATATGGATAAAGGGGCAAAACTTAAACAATATCACCTATTCTGTGACTAAACTTAACCCTTATGGAGCTGGAACTGACTTTATGCTTATGCAAACAAGTTAGATCCAGGCCAACCGCCAAGTTAATTGGCAGCTGGCCTGGGATCTAATCTGTTTGCTACTCTGAGTATCTTATCTTATTAAAATTAACCAGATATTTAAGGTTTTGAAAGGCCGATGACACACAAATCATTTTTTAGAAATTACCCAGCATTCTAAGGGTTAATACTGTCAAAATTCTGTTATAAATCATGACTTCTTTGACCATATATGGATTCAGGAGCAAAACTGTAATATTATCACCTATTCTACAGTTCAACTTAAGCAAGTGTTTGACTATTGAGAGTAATAGTTTAATCTGCTAGACACCCATAGTCATGTTCATGCTACGACTTTATCATATAAATGATGTCAAAAAATGCCATAAATAATGTGCTGGTTGTGATGACTTGCAACTCATTTGTTGCATGCTTCTTTTTAGACAATCTTCCTCAACTACACATTGTGATATCAAAGATAAAAATATTTACCTTTTCTTGGTTCAACAACCAAGCGTCCCCTATTTCTACAACTTCATCTTTAAAGTTATGGCGTGTGACCTGTTTTGCCAGTACATCTACTTCAGAGGAATAATAAACCTCCACATCTAAACCAGATTCCTCTAAGGCAACTCTCCCTTCAATATTTATAACCATGATTTACATTTCATTTTAACAAAACATTTAATGGCTGGGTGAATTAGTGTTAAAACAAAAACAGGGTAGGTCTATAATTATATCATTTGAAATTACAAACACTTCAGTAGCTTCAGAAATTGTTATAAAATATATGTAAATAACAGCAGAAAAGGAACTTATGGACCTATATTAAGATTTTTGTTCTTTGCGTATTGCGACTGGATCAAATTTTAAGAGGGATAAATCTAGTTCTCTAAATTAGCCCTCATATTGCTGGAACCAACTTCATGCTTATGCAAACTTGGTAAATCCAGGCCAGCTGCCAAGTAAATTGGCAGTTGGCCTGGATCTATGTGTTTGCTACTCTGAGTATCTTTCCTCATCAAAATTAAGCAGATATTCAAGGTTTTAAAAAGTTAATGAGACAAAAATCTATTTTTGAAAAGTTACCCAGCATTCTTGAGGTTAAAATCGCCTCCCTTTTGTAATTTCTGTAACAAAAGTTACAGTTATCATTGGAAAGGTAGAGTTCATATCTATTTGCCACATTTATTGTTTAAATGATGTAATTATGTAGATGCTACCCCAGGTTTTTTGTGAAGAGCCTTGTCTAAAAGTTTAACCCTTAGATTGCTGGGTAATTTTCTAAAAATAGATTTCTGTGTTGCCTGCTTTCCCAAACCTTAAACATCTATTTAATTTTGTTGACTTGGTGGCTAGTCTGGATCTTATCTTTTTGCATAAGCATGAAGTCGGTTCCAGCACGATAAAGGTTAATTACACTTTTATCTTTAGTCCTTTCTTATCCAAATTTTAAAGGCTTGTTTTGGGGAGAATGTTTCATCACAATAGTTATAAGGAATCCTTATTGAAAATACCATTTTGTCATGGACACAGAGGTCCCAATAGGGAAGGATGACAACTTCCTTTTTTACTATAAAGAACTAAGGAAAGTAACTTTTGCCTAATAATGAAATCTGTTTTCACTTTCATAGAAAGAAGGTCCTAAAGCAAGACACCTTTTCCTGGGCTAATAGCAATATGCAATCAACAATGTCTAGATAGATTTGAGTTGACACATAAAAACATGCAATCTATTCAGCTCAGGTAAAGAACAACATTATGTTTCTATGGTAAAAACTAATAATTATCAACTGGTTAGTTTGAGAAAAATACAATAAAGACACTGATATGCATGCACCTGGACATTTTAAAAAGTGAAATGAATCACCCAGACATAATAACATCATAGTTAACCCTTATAGTGCTGGAACCCACTTCAAGCTTATACAAACAGGTTAGGTCCAGGCCAGCCACCAAGTTAATTGGCGGCTTGCCTTTGATCAAACCTGTTTGGTACTCTGAGTATCTTTTCTCAACAAAATCAGGCAGATATTCAAGGTTTTGGAAAGCAGACGACACAAAAATCTACTTTAATAAAAACTACCCAGTATTCTAAGGATTAACCTAACCATTTACCAAACAATACCAACATTTGACCAGTTGGTTTCAGATGACTCTGAAAAACATTGTGGGAAAAGGAGAACTTGCTGGTAATGAGCAGTTCTTCCTTTTTCCTCAATGTTTTCTGTCCCATCAGAAGGTTACTTTCCAATTTTATCACATTTTGAAATGTCTTCTGCAAACTCTTTAAATTTGGGACAGTCTAAAATTTGTTTGGTAAAGCGTCTGAATGGTACCGTTACAAAAGAAAACACTTAATTGTTTTATTTCTTGTACCCATTGTAATTTTAGATAAATGAAATAATGTCGGTGTAAGACCATATCAGTTGATTTCTTATTACCTGTGCCGATTCCATCAAACAGGGACAGAACTCTGATTCTCCTTTTTCCAGCATTTGTCAGGTATCTGAGATCAGTGCACTGCAAAATTGAAGTTTAAACAGTTTTATCAAAACAAATTTTGTTTTAATTTACACAACTACATAACCAAGGGATCAGGAAATCTCCGAATCCCAAGGATTGGTCTGAGAATTGGCCAAATACCTTTCATATGTCTTCAATCCCACCCCCCCCTAAGAAAAAATATTGATTTTTAATTTCTTTCATGCATCTAACAATAGTTTATGCTTTATGTGACAATACTTAAACAGACCTTTTATTTAGATAACATTATAACATTATGTATAAACTGATTGTTTTTGTATTCTTAGTTTTAATAATCATATTATAAATCGTCCGTTCGAAATGATTTTAGGTTTCAAACTCTTCAAGAGTCCCTTTGATGATTCCCCTGTATTCAATAAAGTTGTTCTATGTTTAAAAATTCCGTTGTAAATTGGCGACTGACCTGTGATCTAACCTGTTTGCTACTCTGAGTATCTTTCCTCAACAAAATTAAACAGGTATTGAAGGTTTAGGAAAGGCGACGACACAAAAACCTATTTTGAGAAAATTATCCAGTATTATAAGGGTTAATATATACCAGGGGAACACCCGTAAAGAATCTAATAGTTTCTTCTTTTCTATCTTGTCTTGGTATCAGTACCCCATAGCCTGAAGTTTCCCACGTTTCTGGTTGGACTATTGTGCAAGAGAATAATTATATATAGTGTATACCAGGGGAACATCTGTAAAGAATCGAATAGTTTCTTCTTTTCTATCTTGTCTTGGTATCAGTCCCCCATAGCCTGAAATTTCCCACGTTTCTGGTTGGACTATTGTGCAAGAGAATAATTATATATAGTGTATACCAGGGGAACATCTGTAAAGAATCGAATAGTTTCTTCTTTTCTATCTTGTCTTGGTATCAGTCCCCCATAGCCTAAAATTTCCCACGTTTCTGGTTGGACTATTGTGCAAGAGAATAATTATATATAGTGTATACCAGCGGAACATCTGTAAAGAATCGAATAGTTTCTTCTTTTCTATCTTGTCTTGGTATCAGTCCCCCATAGCCATCTGCATGGTGTTCCTGGCACAGAAAGCAATGCCAGTCTGCTTCATGTTCTATCTATATAAAAAAGAGGTCAAGATGACAATATAGGCTTTTGCTGACAGTTTTTTACAACAAAATATTTTGTGGGTATTTCCCAAACAATAACGACATTTGACTACTTTGTTGCAGACGACTTTAGAAAACATTGTGGTAAAAAGAGAAATTGCGCGTAACCCAAAAGGTTTTCTACTCTATCTGAAGTATATTTTTCAAATTCATCACATTTTAAAATGTCGTCTGCAAACTCTTTCAATTTTGGGCAGTCCAAAATTTGTTGTTTGGAAAATTTGTTGTTACCAAACAACAACGACATCTAACCAGTTTGTTGAAGACAATTCTGGAAAACGTTGTGGGAAAAAGAGAAATTGCTCTTAACAAATATATCAATCATTCGATTATGTTAATGTCAAATTCATACCTTTTTAGCCATAGCATGACCTTTATGATACTTAATACAGCTAAAACAAAAAGAGCTGAAAAATAACAAATGCATGTTTTTATTATATAATTATACAAAGATCATTAAAAACTAGTGATGGGAACAAATAATCAACTTATCATTGCAGGTCAGAATATTCCAATTGTATAAATAATCAATAAAATCATTTTAATTGAGCCAATGTTACTGCATTTGTGTAATTTAAACTTTTGAAGATCATATTTTGTTTCATTTTATAGCATCCTCCAAACTGATAAAATGTGGAATACCTGTCAACATCCAAACATATTGCATCCAGGTGTAATCTCCATGTTTTGGTAACATATGCGACCCTATAACCCATTACCAAACAATAATGACATTTGACAAATTTGTTGCAGTTGACTCTGGAAAACAATCTGGGAAAAGGAGAAATTCCTCTTAAAGTTTTCGGTCCTATCAGATGATTAGTTTTTAATTTCATCACATTTTGAAATGTCGTCTGCAAACTCGTTCAATTTGAGACTGTCAAAAGTTTCTTGTTCAGGAAAGGGTTAAACTACCTTTGAATAAATATATTTTCGTGCGATTCGTTTACCCCCATTGTGTTACGGAAATATCTGTTTTCATTACGAAAATGTTTGGGTGTTTATAGAATGTATGGTCACACACACACACACACGCACGCACGCACCCACACATACTTGTAAGCACCGCCAAGTGAGGACTCACGTTTTCACACCGCCAACTGAGGACATCTTTATTAATAGGTTTTTATTTTTCATATTAACACAAAAGCATCATATATGCATGCTTAATTCGAATATGTATTTTGTTTTTGAAAAAAATAGCCCGATCATTTTTCTCAAAACACCTCCAACTGAGGACTTTTACACACTGGCAGTTAGGACCGCCTAACGAGGACTATATGTCTTTTCACATCCAACTGAGGACTTTGTAATTACCATATACAAATGACAACAGATATTAAGTTTAAACATCAATGCAATAATACCTACACACTTTCAATTACCACGGTCGATTTCTCGCCGGGTTTAAACTCACTCTCAACAATTTTAAGTTTCTTCACGGTATCCTGTGTAATCTACCAGTGTCATGTTTGGAAAATGTGTGATGGCCAACGGTACTCACCTATAAAATAAGTAAAAGGAAGTGTTCACTATTAGAAACCAAATCCTGTCTGAGTTTAATAAAAAATGATATCCAAAGCGACCGATCGTCCGATACTCGGCTTATATATGATGGCTAGTTTATTCGATTGATGCTTTGAAGAAAGTATTTTCATATCTATTTCTGATGTATTCTCTGTAGGAGAAAATAGCTTTCTCCTACATTGTTTCCATATTACAATTGGTTCGTTTCTTCACCAGGTAAAACTATTTTGAAAATGAAATTGATGAAAGATTTGCATTACCCATAATCTTGCGGAAACATGCAACATTCTCCCTATTGTCACCTCACCTTGATGAGTTGATACAAATCATGTCTCAGACACAGTAGGATGAAGAAAAAAAAGCAGAAACAAATTATCTGAAATAAAAAACTTAAAAATTGTCTTAAACAGTAAACTCTTATCTTTATTAACAGTATTATTGATGAGAATAAGAAAAGAAGAAAGAGATTTTTGGGGGAATATGTCCCTCACCACCTTTCAACCTCTATAAAAAAGGTTTTAGTCGATAGATCTTCTTCAAACTTGGCATACATCTAAGTCTCCACCTTTCCCACCTATAGCAACCAAAAATTCGCTTAAGGGTTAATGACATCAGACGTCACATGACGTCAAAGTTCAGGGACATATTCCCCATCATTTATTAACACCTTAAGCGAATACTCGACGATTTTGGTGATGTCTAATAGTCGATTTTAAGTACCCCTAGTATGGGTTTTAACCCCAGCATAATAAAAAAATTGGCAGGAAAAGAATAAAAATTACGATTTTAATACCCACATACATATACTATATAACTTCACTTTCAGCCCTCAACTTGGGCTTAACTATCAGACTTCACTAAAGTTAATCGTAGAAAATCAGGTTTGGTCTTAAAACTTGCCTAGTTGGGCCAGAACGCATTGTAGGCGTTTTTTAAGCGTTTGGGCCAGGTTAAGCGACCGATTTCTAAATTAAATTTAAAATAAAAAATGTGAATATGTTCCTGAGGTGACTTTCCTTTTTAAACCCTTCTAAAATCATATTTTCTTCGGGTTTTCGTAATTTTAAGATAAACACATGTAAATGTTACAAAATAAAGCGAACTACATGAAAAAAGCAGCTTGAGTAAAAAAGTTATTCAATTTTTTTCAACCAAATTCGCGCTAAACGGCCAATTTCTTCCTATTTTCAAACGCTCATAAAAGCAAATTTGATGCAAAATTTCATATTATTTTTTCAGATTCAAACAGACCATTTCATAATCTCAAAATACAATATGTTTGAAACATTCCCATCGGAACATTTAAAACATTGCGAGGGCATATACCAACGCCTCCTCACAAAACCTAAACTTTCCAAATTTACCAAAATTCTAAAGCAAAAAATTCATAAAAATCTGAACAACCTTTTAAAAATATGAGACTACTTCCACATTATACCTATGCATCCTGGCTATGAGGAAATGTTTACATTCAGACCATTCGTCTGTCCGCCTGTCCGTGAAAATTATTTATTCAACGCAAAATCGACAAAAGTCACCATTCTCCCGCACATTTTTTCCGTTTTCCCCCCATTTTCAAAATCTTATCATACCAAAAGTACTCATCAGAATTACTTCAAAATCCCTTAAACACTTTGCAAAATTGTCTGAATTTACCACAAGTTATTTTCATTTCCGTGTCATACCTCTTTCTTATGCAATTTCGTCCGTCCGTACGCACTATCACAAACAACTCAAACACGCCAAATAAACCAAGTCCAAATGCCAATAATGTCAAATAATTTAATTGCACATTTTTCAAACGCCCGTAAATCTTTTAATAGAGTAAACTTTTCTATATTGTTTTCAGAATCATAAAGCCCATATTAGGCACTTCAAAATCGGTATATTTGAAATCTTCCCATCCAACTTCTTAACCCATTGTGAGTCCATTTTCAACCCCTCGTTTTCACTTAACGCCCCCCATACCACTTTTTCGTACGAAAAATCGGAATAAAACATTTGATTTTATCATTACAACCCCCGTTTCAGTCTTAAAATGTAGTCCATATATCAGAGAATCCACAACTATATCTTTTATACATCTTAGTATGTCTGTCTGACTTTAAAAACATTCCCAAAAAAGGAAAAATCACAGAATTTCGGAATATCGAAAAAACGTTCCCGCCAAAAATACCTCATCTTCAAAAGAGATAATACTCAGTAAAATAATAGATCTCAGCTTGAAATAACTTTTCAACGTTAGAACAACATCTAGATGATTGTGAAAAAGTATTTTAAACATAAGCGTTAGTCGTTATCGTATGTCCGTTCACCCGTCCGTACGACCACCCAAATTCGTAATTTCAATTTCGCCCCAACCTCCTTACGGACATTCGCTTGTAGGGACAAACGAACAAACATATATCTATGTATTTTATACTATAGTGCTGTCCGGGAGTTACCATAACATAATATATAAACGTTTTAGGAAAACATGCCTCATGAAGGCCTGCAACGCCTGTCAAACACACGTCAAAAACACACACTTTCCCGCCATTTTGGGCATTAATGGCCAACATACTAGGGTCACGAATAACGCCTAATACACCGCACAGACGGACGCACGCTTATAAAAATACGTTTTTATTATTGGTCTTGAGTTGGGCTATTATATTAACAACGTTTCAAGTCTACATCTTACCTACTTTTCCCACAATACTTTCCCAAAATTGGTATTTTTTAACCTATCATGCGGTATCCGGCCACGTACAGACTTTTACACACTGGCACTTAGGACCGCCTAATGAGGACTATCTGTCTTTTCACATCCAACTGAGGACTTTGTAATTACTATATACAAATGACAACACATTTTGAGTTTAAACATCAATGCGAGAATACCCACACACTAACAATTACAACGGTCGATTTCTCCCCGGGTTTAAACTCAGTCTCAACAATGTTCAGTTTCTTCACGGCATCCTGTGTAATCTACCAGTGTCATGTTTGGAAAATGTTTAATGGCCAACGATACTAACCTATAAAATATGTAAAAGGAAGTGTTCACTATTTGAAACCAAATCCTGTTTGAGTTTAAAAAGATAATGTCCAAAGCGACCGATCGTCCGATACTCGGCTAATAAGTAATGACTTTTTGTTGTCGATTGACCCTTCGCAGTAAGTATTTCTATACCTATTTCTGATGCATTCTCTGAAGGAGCAAATAGCTTTTGTCTACATTATTTCCATATTACACTTGGTTCGTTTCTTCACCAGGTAAAATGATCTTGAAAATGAAATTGGTAAAAGATTTGCATTACCCATAATTTTACGGAAACATGCAACATTCTCCCTATTGTCACCTCACCTTGATGAGTTGATATATGTCTCAAGTACACGTAAGGACAGACACAGTAGGATGAAGAAAAAAAACAGAAAGAAATTATCTGAAATAAAAGACTTAAAAATTGTCTTAAACAGTAAATTCTTATCTTTATTAATAGTACTATTGATGAGAATAAGAAAAGAAGAAAGAGATTTTTTGGGGAATATGTCCCTCACCACCTTTCAACATCTATAAAAAGAGTTTTAGTCGATAGATCTTCTTCAAACTTGGTATACATCTAAGTCTCCACCTTTCCTACCTATAGCAATCAAAAATTCGCTTAAGGGTTAATGACGTCAGACGTCACATGACGTCAAAGTTCAGGGACATATTTTCCATCATTTATTAACCCCTTAAGCGAATACTCGACGATTTTGGTGATGTCTAATAGTCGATTTTAAGTACCCCTAGTATGGGTTTTAACCCCAGCATAATAAAAGAATTGGCAGGAAAAGAATAAAAATTACGATTTTGATACCCAAATACATATACTATATAACTCCACTTTCAGCCCTCAACTTGGGCTTAACTATCAGACTTCACTAACGTTAATCGTAGAAAATCAGTTTTGCTCTTAAAACTTGCCTAGTTGGGCCAGAAACGAATTGTAGGCGTTTTTTAAGCGTTTGGGCCAGGTTAAGCGACCGATTTCTAAATTAAATTTAAAATAAAAAATATGAATATGTTCCTGAGGTGACTTTCCTTTTTAAACCCTTCTAAAATCATATTTTCTTCGGGTTTTCGTAATTTTAAGATAAACACATGTAAATGCTACAAAATAAAAGCAAACTACATGAAAAAAGCAGCTTTAGTAAATAAGTTATTCAAATTTTCAATATTGGTCATTTTTAACCTATCAGCGCTATCCGACCACGTACGGACGCCTGAGCGGACAGACGAACGATTGAAAAACTACAATCTTTGCATATAATCATTCACAAAGGGCCATACCATAATTCTATTAATCTATTGTAGGAAAACAAGCCCATTATTTTGCTACACATTCTATCAAATTTAACATAAAAAATCCTGTATTTCTGGCAAAGGGATACACGCAAAATCGCTTCTATTGCTCAATTCATACAGACGGACAAACATATCGCAATTATTTTAACATATTCTCATAGTTATTATATCACGCTTACAAGAAGTAAATGTTTCTAGTCAATATCTTTTTCTACTTTTCTCACAATCGTTTCCAAAACTTCGTCAATTTCACAAATACAACCACACAACTCCTCGCATGGACACCCGTATGGACAGACGAACACTCTCAAAACTCTTGTTCTTACATACTCTTGTCGGGTAAGGCATAAACTAAAATAATATATAAACGTTGTAACAAAACAAGCTCTATATAGCCCAGGAGAGCGTCTCAAAGTTCTACGGAAAATTACTCATTTTTCAACATTCTGACCTGTCTGGTATAATGCTCAATACACACAGACGGAGAAGCACATCTTCACCATAATCCATTCACATTTAAACAATGTTTTAACCAAACGATATAAAAAGGTTTTAGTTAAAGTTATTTCTACTTTCCTTACAATAAACGTCTCAAACTTTGTCAAAATCACAAAAACAAGCCATTGCTCACAAACCCAGGATCCAACCACCGGCTCAATAGGCTTTAATTGTACCCATGTCATGTACCTACAACAAACATCAGGATTAGACACCAGTCTCATCAGATGCACTTTCTGCTGTCTCCTCAAATTCAACCAACGTCTATTTTCCGTCAATTTCAGACCCAGGTTTGAACCCCCAATGGCGCTTAGTCAATGCTCGTATCAAAAAAGTATTTACATGTACATGTACACAAAACCCAAGTCTAGAAAAAAAGTAGTGTTCGTAAGTAGCAGCTGACGATAATTCACCGCTGAATATTGCTAAAAATTCTCATTTATAACCTCTTTTTATAACGGTCTTGGGTCCGAAACCTAGCCATTGCTCAGCGACTGAGGATCCGATTTTCACTATTTGGGATAGACTTATTCGTAGGACATGTACCTAAAAGATATACCAACATCACATATCTATCTCATCCAATGCGGGCTTAAACGCCTCTAAACCGTATCCAAGTGCTCTAAGAATCCAACATTCAACACTCATAAAAACAGTTTTCCGACCCAAGTTCGAAACCGTGCTGACCCCTAGCCAATGCTCGTATCGGAACAAATGTTATCTTATTTTTGTCATGGCGTCTTCAGGTATAATAATATATAAGTTTGATGTAAAGGAATAATGTACTTCTCGAGAAAATTGCCACCAAAGATATCCTTATACTCGCATACGGAAGGATTCCCACTCTAAAAGTTAAGTCCAAGGATAGCCATTGCTCCAATTTTGAGGCCCTGTTGCCTGGTCTATCAGGCTTCGAACCTCGCCAAAAGCTCTTGTCACTACCTTGCCATGCCATCTCCATAAAAAGTCGAAAAATGGATAGTTTTAGTGATCGTACGGCTCACATTATCTTCAAACTGGAAGCTCCAAATTACAAGAAATGAAATACTTCTCTAACCTAAAGGTTCCATAAATTGACCAAGGTTCGAACACTCGCCAGCCTCTAGCAAATGCTCGCATCCGGCATCGGATGGTCTCGTTTTATAGATATGTTCTTCAGCTAAAGGAATACATTAGTTTTAGACAATAAATCGTTGTAGATAATGGAGAAATTCGCCAAAAACGGATCCTACAAATAATGCCAATGTAATCGTACGACAACGTCTATACGTTCTGTTCCGCTTTGTCGGTGCGTGTTTTAGACATGACCGCTGAAACTTGTAAAGTTAATCCGCTTATCCTTTAAATCAAGGACTCATGCAGGATATGTTTCACACTGCAAGCCCATATTGTAATTTCTTTTCTTTTTTACATTCATTGTACCTTGCAATCTAGTCCAAACTACTTAGACGATGGGGTTTGCGATAATAACTTTTTTTGCCCTGCATTCGGATGAACCTATTAACGGATGCTTGTAATGTTTACTAGATTTTTTCGGGAACTAAGTCCCTGTGAAATTTCGAACCCCTATAAGAAATGTAATACATAACATATCTAAATGATATATTGTGTGAGGTGGGATCTATCAATCTACCATAAAGCACGAAAACGCAGTTTATGGTTAATAAGGTAATAAGGTCGGGTGTAAGACCCTGAATGTTTCACGGACAAATTCTCAGTTAATTCTCCGTAGATATTTACGCCCCTCTGATTTTCTTCCTTTTTTTTTGGAATGGCTAATCTTTGGCTTTGTCATGCCTAAGGTATGATCTATAACCTCAGCCTTGCATGTTAACAAAACAGGGGGAAAAGTAACTATGGTGGGTACCTAACCGTGGTACCTAGTTACACAATTACCCCTTTCTGTGACCTCAATTTGGGCTTAAGTGCCAAGCTCTTCGAAATTAATACATAGACACTCGTTTTCGGCCTTAAAAGCTGTTCAGCAAGGATTTGAACATATGAAGGATAGTTTGTAATCATTTGAATAAAGAAATTGTCTTCAGAAACCATTTTCTATATCCGATGTAACATGTTAATTACGTTTGCGTTCTAGGACGATTCTCATATACTTTACAACTTCAGATGAGGACCGGTCTAAGAATAAATGTTCCTAAACTTTCTCATGACTCATCATGCGTCTACAAATTCAATATCATTAAATGAATAAAAAGAAAGCGAATGAAAATGTGTATCTAAGTTAAGACAAAATAACCAAAAGAAAAAGAAAATAGGATTGGCCAAGTCTCGATCTCACGCGGAAAGCATATAGTATTGATACTAACTAAAAGTGACAGCCACCATGCTGTCAAAGCCACAATTTCGTCTACAATTCCGAACAAAAAATGAGTTTATATTTAAATACAATATAGGGTCTGACTGCTTAGAGTACGTTTTGCATCACTGTTTTCGTTAGTCGAACTACTTTCCGTGAGCTGAGATTTCATTGGAAAAACCCGATGTATTCAGATTGCCATTTGCGATTATGAGGTCAAAATGTTTTGGTTATTGTTCGTAACAAAAGGCGAATTGGTATAAATAAAGCACAAAATACACTTTTATATTAATTCTGCTGTTAAATTTCATTTCTTTCATTTTTTCTTTCCAAAAATCTTCATCTTCCATTGTGAATATTGGGGGGGGGGGGGAGGGGGGTGTCAAAGTATTGGCCCCCCGGTCTGGATATTGGGGGGCCAAGCCCCCCTGCCCCCCGGCTCCTACGCCTATGTTACAACATTTTTAAGTGTCCGATTTTAGAATATATACATGTATATATGAGTATAATTTTCATGGCTGTTACCTATCTCATGTGTTTGCTCGTATGTGTAATAAAAAACAGTCTCAAACATTGAGTGCGGTTTCTTTCATAAGTTTTGCCTATGTTTGAATAGCCGTAAAATTAAAAGTAATTCAATCTTTACTACTATATTCTATAGATTTTGATAGCTCATTTTAAGGGTTTGAATTACACCATGTTTAAAATATTCCCATCGAAAGCCTAAACCCATTGCGTTTCGAACTTCTAACCCCTCATCTGGGCTTGAAATACGCGAAAATGCCGGTAATCAGTACGTAAAATATAAACGAAATAGTTATTTCTTTTCCATTTAACCCTTGTTTTGGTCTAGTAAGTAAACCCGGATACTTTAATGTTGTCTGTCTGTCTGTCTGTCTGTCTGTCTGTCTGTCTGTCTGTCTGTCTGTCTGTCTGTCTGTCTGTCTGTCTGTCTGTCTGTCTGTCTTCCTGTCTGTCTGTCTGTCTGTCTGTCTGTCTGTCTGTCTGTCTGTCTGTCTGTCTGTCTGTCTGTCTGTCTGTCTGTCTGTCTGTCTGTCTGTCTGTCTGTCTGTCTGTCTGTCTGTCTGTCTGTCTGTCTCTGTCTGTCTGTCTGTCTGTCTGTCTGTCTGTCTGTCTGTCTGTCTGTCTGTCTGTCTGTCTGTCTGTCTGTCTGTCTGTCTGTCTGTCTGTCTGTCTGTCTGTCTGTCTGTCTGTCTGTCTGTCTGTCTGTCTGTCTGTCTGTCTGTCTGTCTGTCTGTCTGTCTGTCTGTCTGTCTGTCTGTCTGTCTGTCTACTGTCTGTCTGTCTGTCTGTCTGTCTGTCTGTCTGTCTGTCTGTCTGTCTGTCTGTCTGTCTGTCTGTCTGTCTGTCTGTCTGTCTGTCTGTCTGACCGTTCGTCCGTTACGTATGAGAAAAGATTTTGCATTTCTAAATTTATTGTGAAAAAAGAGGCCTCTGAAAGTCAGAAAGTAAATCTCAATTATTTCCTTTTTAAAGTACTTCTCTTACACACTGAGCATTTTCACAGCCAAATGAAGACTTTTAGATTGTTCAATACCATTTGAGGACTGTTACACACTGACAATATTCACAGCCATTTGAGGAGAATTTCGATTTTTCCACATCTAATTCGAAGACTCCCACACTGGCAATTACTCCAGTCAACTTGTTTAAGCAATGCTTTGCACCGATTTCAACCAATAAAGAAGCGAACCCGGTTGGAATTCATTACAAGGGTCGTGCACAGGAATAAACATGAACAAACAACTCACAGATGTAAAAATAAAACTGATTTTTATTATTTCATCAAATTTCATAAAGATGAGAACACATAATAGTGAAAGTTGAAAAACTTTCCTTTTGCTAACAGTCATTATAACAAAATAACAATTTAATAATTTGAAACAAGAATTCCCATTTAAACTGAAAATTAAAACAAAAGAGGGTCTCAAGTTTGAACACCAATTTAGCTAAATTCTTTAGATGATTAATGAATCCACTGAAACATGTTTTACTTATTTCTCATTCATAAATACGTCTCACAATGGATACAGCATTTGTTGGCTTGGAAGAATAAATAAAGATATACTTTTTGTCAAAATGTTTCGAAAAATCAAAGGAGCATGATCATTTCTTCAAAAATGGTTATATTGATTATTTTTATATGATAAATGTGTATTTGTTAGGTGAGATATTCGTCCGTCTGTCTGTTTGTTTGTCTGTCTTTTCTGTGTTCTCCTTTTAGCTCTAATTGTATGCCTCTCTGTCTGTCCCCTTCCCCGCCCTCTTGCTCTCTTTAAAATTTAATAATTATTTCATGGATTAGCACCATTTGTTGAATATGTCCCTCACCATTTTCTAACCTATATAAATTTTAATTACTCTCCAGATCTTACTGAAACTTGGCAGGTATCTAACTTCTTAGCTCACGATTGAAATCGGACATTCAGCTAAAGGTTTATGACGTCCGACGTCAGGTGACGTCAACGTTGAGGGACATAATCAATTTCGTTTATTACCCTCCCGCGAATTTGTGATATTCTTTTTTCTATATGTAAGGGTCACTTTTTTATACCATTACTATAGACCACAGCCTAGTAAGGATATAAAATATATTCTGCTAAATACATTAAGTTAAGTGAATAAACCTCATGAATATTGATTATATAGGCAGAAAACTGATCCTTTTGTATCCTTCTCCAAGTACGTACCAACTCTGAAATTGTTTCCTTATCTGTTTTAGTATGAGACCTTCTTTAGATCGATGTATGAACCAGATGCATTGATCTTAATTAATGCAGTTTTCGATAACATGTAGGTATGTGTACCTGCTCAAAGCTCAGTGTGTCATCTATACCTTGAACAGAGTGTGAAAAATGTATAACTATCCACAGCACAGGCCTTTTTCCTAATTCTATTCATGAGCATGTTTCTACATTGAAGCTTTGACTAGAATACATGTGTCAGAATAAAAACGAATAATCATCAATTTCTCTTTGTTCACAGTTGTTTTGAGTAACCCACAAAGTATATATTCAGTTTTCAGAAATGATTTATCAAGCATTTTATTAGCTAATTCCTTGTTTTTATTTTTCATCTTCTATTAACACCAACATCCTCTTTTACAAGTATGATTAAAAAGCCTAGAGAAACAGACATCATTTGGAATCAATATTTTGATTAAAAAAATGATAAGAATATGAGTGAAGCCCCACTCTTGAAATGAGCAAAATGATGTTATATATAACACTTGACGCTGAAATCCTGGCAAAATATCTGTATCATCAGCTGCTACTTAAAAAGTTTCAAGGTGATGCTAACTCCAGCTTATGTTGTCCATAGGGTAAAAAAGTCATTTCAGTGACATAAACAACACAAGAGGGACATATCAACAACTTGAGGGGCATAACAAATAATGTTAATCCTATTAGTAAATGAATTAATCCTTTGTAAACAAATGTTCATTTACATTATGGCTTTTTTGGAATTAATCAATACTAGTCAAGAGTGTTAAAGTGTCTTGCCAAAGTACACTCTTATGAATACAGAGGCTCCAGTCCTACTGCCTATATTGCAATTCAACTTCTGCTAACTTCAAAAGCTTTATTTAAAACCCTAGTGCTATATGTTCAAGATTTGAATAAACTGTTATCTTTCAAAATGAACAAACACTAAGATATCAAAGTAAAGATATCAACACAAATGAAAGTCCAGTAAAAGAAAGCATTTCTTCTTTTGCCAAGGTTTGAACTTGGATCTCTCTCTGCATGCAGAGAGCGTTCTTTTATTGAACTACAAAAGTATAGAGCAATCTATTGTAACTGGTCTATAATATATGTTAATGGCTTTAATATATATAAAAACATAACTTTAAGTAAACTTGTTAGATATGGCTGGCAGACATACCTCAACCAAGGACATTCTTAAAGCTCACCTTGAGCACTTATGCTACAGAGAGCCAAAAGTCATGCTATTATTTTTTTTTTTGAAAAATAAAAAGCATGCAACTGAGAAGTCTTACACAATGAAAGTCCAGTAAAAGAAAGCATTTCTTCTTTTGCCAAGGTTTGAACTTGGATCTCTCTCTGCATGCAGAGAGCGTTCTTTTATTGAACTACAAAAGTAAAGAGCAATCTATTGTAACTGGTCTATAATATATGTTAATGGCTTTAATATATATAAAAACATAACTTTAAGTTAACTTGTTAGATATGGCTGGCAGACATACCTCAACCAAGGACATTCTTAAAGCTCACCTTGAGCACTTATGCTACAGAGAGCCAAAAGTCATGCTATTATTTTTTTTTTGAAAAATAAAAAGCATGCAACTGAGAAGTCTTACACAATGAAAGTCCAGTAAAAGAAAGCATTTCTTCTTTTGCCAAGGTTTGAACTTGGATCTCTCTCTGCATGCAGAGAGCGTTCTCTTATTGAACTACAAAAGTAAAGAGCAATCTATTGTAACTGGTCTATAATATATTTTAATTGCTTTAATATATATAAAAACATAACTTTAAGTTAACTTGTTAGATATGGCTGGCAGACATACCTCAACCAAGGACATTCTTAAAGCTCACCTTGAGCACTTATGCTACAGAGAGCCAAAAGTCATGCTATTATTTTTTTTTTTGAAAAACAAAAAGCATGCAACTGAGAAGTCTTACACAATGACAATTAACACGGGCATATGAGGACTAAAAATGTTCAACTCAAACCGAGAATTATCGTGCAGTCAAATTAGGACACAAGATGTTCCTGAGAACGTCTCAACATTATAATTTCAAAAGCTCAATGCATAACTATATATTATTATAAGTCCTTCACTTCTTATTCATTTTAAATCAATTGTGACAAAAGCTAGAAACTCATTAAATTCACTCTCAATGCCTGCTTCCTGGATATTCAACAATACTTACGCTGAAATTTAGGCTAGTCCTGACATTTTCACCATGGAGCGGGAATCAAACACAACCTTTGGAAGTTGGTTCCAGAAGCTGATGCCCTACTTCTGCACACCATGGCCCAGTACCCTTAGTCCTTCGCAAGTGTGAAGCACTTACTGTGGTCTCGCATCAAACCCTTAATGTTAACACACAGAAAATTACCACAGTCAAATAAAGACTAAGATACATCACCTCAAAAATGAGAATGTTTAAACACTGAAAATTATCACAAATAAATGAGGACATAATTCCAATTTTTACATCATTGAGAGGACCCCTAAATGCTGGGAATTACTACCTGAAACTGCAGCAAGTCACTTTCTTTTAAAGGTGTTTTAGCCACTTTCAACATTTATCAACCAAAGTGTTTCCTAGGAGATTGTTTTAATCAGCTTTCCAAAGATAGGTTGGTGTAACATAATGATAAAAAGGAACTTTTGGATTGAAAATGTGGCTTTTGGTTCCACATAGATAGTTCTTCAATTTATATCTATAGTCAAAATGAATTTATATATAAACACTTTGTAGCAATATATATATATATATTGGAAAGCAATTATACAATACATACATGGATATCCGTTTTAAGTTCCTGTGTGTGTTTCAACAATAATTAAAGTGAATCACTGATAAACTGATCTAGGTTAATAGGGAAATAAAACGCTCGCAACCATATTCAACTCGTCTTTTATTTAATACCGAAAATGTGAACTTAAAAGAATGTGAGCAAATCTGTGAAGCACTTACAGTTTTTTTCTTCTGTAAATAATAAATTGGTATACTAATATTATATAATGAGGGAAGAATATTATTGATTAAGACTTATCATCTAACAATAGTTCGAACTACCTAGTGTTTGGTCTATATAATCAAAAGCCCATTGCAACATTTCAATCACCTGCTTGTAGTGGAAGAGAGTGATTAATTTTATTAGATATTGGTTAAATTAGAAATCAAATGGAGGCGCAGTTAATACCATTATATTCACTCAAGAAAGATTTGAGTATATATGCTGTTTCAACACGTTTTTATTATGCAAGAGTATAGCATCAATAGAATAAAACAGCATGGAATAAGAAGCTAGAATGAGAGGGGCCCAAATAGAAAAAGAGGGATCACCAGAATGGGGGGGGGGGTTATTAAAAAGAGATAGAGAAAGGCTGTGATACATACCGTGAAAGACAGAGACAAATGGTGAGACAAACAGACAGATGTATAACAGTTACTAAGTTTGGAAGAATATATTGAAAAAAAACTGGTTAGGAAATACCAGGAGTATTTTTTTTTTCAAATGTCTTTTTATAAGTGCACTTAGCCAACCGATGTTCATACATGTGTGTTTCAACAAACATAGGAGTTAATCACTGATAAACAGATTAAAAAAAAACTAATTAACTTTTAAGGCATTCTTTTCATTGGTATTCATAATATTAAGGCAAAAAAAAAGAAAAATAAAGAGATTTGGTTGCTTGATCATTGATGGTTTTCGAACAATGACTGAACATGAAATGTGTGATAACTGCATGTACAGTGACTTGACACCTCTTCAGGCATTTGCTTCGCAAATTTTACTTGTTTACAAGTGAAGGAGTAAATATTGCCACATGTCTTTCTGTTTAACACCGATAATGTATACATGTGCAAATGCAGAAGTGACTAGTCCATGTTGTGTAAGTCTAGTACATTTAAAAACAGTGTATGTCTCATTCTGAATGCAACAAACTCTTTCAAATTTTTCCTTTTAAACCCAGAACTCTCCCTTTACGATTTTTGCTCCTAACTCTAAAAAGAGGTTTTTGATGGAGTGCGCCTAACAGAGAAAACACACCTAACCCTTTCCCAAACAACAAATTTTCGACTGTCCCAAATTGAAAGAGTTTGCCGACGACATTTCAAAATGTGATAAATTGGATATAATAATCTTCTGATTGGACAAAAAACATTGTGGGAAAAGGAAAAATTGCTCGTCACGAGCAATTTCTCCTTTTCATACAGTGTTTTCTAAAGTCTTCTGCAAAAAAGTGGTCAAATGTCGTTATTGTTCGGGAAAGGGTTAAGAATTGTTTATGAAACGGATCCCAACATTGCAATGACCAACATGATAATGACTGAAATACTGTTAAAACGCATAAAACCTCATTACAATTACAAAATATTTGTTATGAGTTAGGCATACCAATAAGATTTGAATATTGTTTATGCAATTTAAAACTTTGACACCTGATTGAGAATGAGGTGATATCAAAATAAAGGTTTAAAAGAGTGATAATGTACTGGATCTTATTTTTGAAGTGTTTACTTACTGTGTTATTTCTCAGGTAGTCATGTTGTTGTCAAAGCTTTATATTTGCCTAGCCACTGAGTTATTCTGTTATAAACCATAAATTTAATTAAAACACTCATAGTCTCTTCCAGTACATAAACATGTCCCTCTTTCCCAGAATTTCTCTTCTGTCTTGAGTACAATTTAATAAAAACAGGGAAATTCCTGAAATGAGTTTCCTTAGTGTCAGAAAAGTATGATTAACATTATCATATTTGCAATAGTATAATGTGTGGGAACCGTGGTCCAGTGGTAGGGCATCGCCTTCAAGGTTGAAGGGTCCCAGGTTCGAATCCTGGCTGGATCATTGGAATTTTCCTGGGCAAACAATCGTATCCCTGGTTGCTCTTCTCCACCCAGATGGGTACATGTGAGGGAATATACAAATATGCTGTGACTGCATTTGTGCCATATGTAAACAGTCAGTTTATCACAAAGTGATCGGGAGGGAATACTTAAAGTCACCTGAAATAATATGCCTCTTCATCAGAATCTACCTCTTCGGGTTAAGTAGCCGACTCAATAGTGAGTGTTAAACTACGGCGTGACGGTGTTGCCTAGCATAGATATGAGACTATTATGGTAGTATAAACCCTACAGCTACTTTTTTCTTATAAATGGAATTTGCTTTTGATTGAATAGGATTGGAGTGTGTCACTGTCTAAACAGCATTTCAGGATAAACAGATATCTGCCCCCTTTTCGGTATGTTTGCAACTAACAATAAACTACCAGTTTGACAAACTTGTAGTTTTGAAACAACTAACATTAATGATGAGGAAAAGAAATGATGTCAGGTAACCCTTACAGAAGAAAAGAGGAAAAGGCGACCAAGTGTAGAGCTCCAAACTGCAACTACCTCAACACTAGAATGGCCCTTAACAATCAAGTAGCTGGTGTTGCTATACACATTATGAACGTGATCTCTTGTTTTGGAATCATGGTCTCAACAGTTTGATAGGTGTTATAGGAAATGGTTAACCTGTCAAGTCGTCAAATGACCAACTCGTCAAAATTAATCTATATAACAATCCAAGCTTGGGCAACACATATTTCTTAATAAGTACTTGTTAATCCAGTGAAGGAAAAGGGTCGAGAATGAGCCATGTATATTTGTGAAACAAAGGAAGAACACAGAAATTCTTTGTTGAAATATTTGTTGACTGTTTCCATTCCTGACATGTTGATTTCCTTATGTGTGTAACACTTTTTCGGTGCTCCATTTTAACTTTCATCCAACAATTTTATGTCTTTGACAAGTTTTGTTTCAAGAAGCTATCTTTGATTTCAATAAATGGTATAGTCTACTGCGAAAATGTGTGATAAACATCAATACGTCGCGAAAATACATGACAATATAAATAAACCCTTCAAATACTCGATATTAACAATACAAAAAAAATAGATAAGCTTTCATAATAACTAAAGATGTAAAATGGAACCGCTACTTACATCATTATTTAAATATATCCAGTAAATCACTCGCATATTTAAGATGAAAACTCGAGTTAAATTTCACACCGCGCTCTTACACCTCCAATTGAAGACCCGGAGTGGGTAAGGTGAAAATGGCGAAATCATGTCGATTTATTTTTCACGACGCACTCGTCTCACACTCGCTAATAGAAACCGCCTACTGAAGACCACCTTATTTTATGAGTTTATTATATGTTTTAGCAAAAAATAAGGCATTTGAGACATATTTATTTTTTTGCCGACTGGGGACGTCCTCAGTTGGCGGTATAGTCCTCAGTTGTTGGTCTAATTACGGAAAAAAGTCCTCAGTTGGCGGTGCCCGTGCGTGCGTGCGTGCGTGTGTGTGTGTGTGTGTACTGCTAGATGCCCTGCCTCCGGCCCAAATCATGTGCAAGGGAAATCAGTTTAGATAAAACGGGAATATAACATAAGTCAGATACTTCGAAATTAAAGACAAGTTCCATTTGTCTTTGAGTTATTATTCCTCCATTACATAGCTATAAAACGGTAAATGCCATCAAAAGAAATCATATTTCAATTGAATGGTTGCTAGATGTCTGAAGCATTCCTAAATATCATGCATTTTCAGGTTGAGGTACAGAAAGAACTCTATGGTTTTCATTGACCAGGAAAAATAATTTATCTTTTTCAATGTATAACTATATATTGATTGTTTGTTTCAGAAGTAGCAATTTCAGATCCTTGTTGATATCTAATTCGACAAGAATATCGCGAGGTATGGGTGGAGTTGGTGTAGAAGAGGATTCAAAGGACAGTTGTTAAGTAATCAGTGTCTATGATTGCCTATTGTGTTTTTCAAACTCCTAATTTATAAGTGCATGGAGACATTATATTGCTATAGTAAATTGACAAAAAGTTATTTATTTGGAATCCTGAGTGAGATAGTACATTGCTAATTAAACTGTGGCCCATTCTGGACACTACTACACTTTTTTATTCAGTTTTCCATCTACCCGGAGTAAAAGATTATTATATAAATTATTTATATTTGGCTAAATGTAATGAAAGAAAATATAATAAACACATTTGCTAGTTTACAATACTATTAACTCCTAAATGAAAAGTGTTCTTTTTGAACAGTTAGATTAAACACACTAAGATTGGCAATTGCTGGCTATTCTTTAAAACCAGCCAATCAAAATAAATGACAATGATCATTTCAGCCAATCACATTACCTGTTTGACATGAAAATAAATAACCGTACTGTATCAATCACTAATCATAACCATGATTGCAAGGCATGAAGGAATTGTCTTGATGTACTTGATGTACATGAGAAGTAGAAGAAGTCAATCACATGCTTCATATCCATGTCCATTTGATCAACATCATGTTTCCCTATCACATGTTTGGAATTATTTCACTTGTTCGCCAGACAAGATAAAGGCCACCTTTAACACATTTGTTTCAGTATTTTAGCATACCAGGGCAATACACATGTACATTTAAAAATAATAAATAATGAAACCTGATGCCGTGTTATTTATAAAACTTCTGTAGTTTGTTTTCCATTTCCAGCCCTTGTATGAAAAACAAACTTGAAATGATTTTGAATGAAAAGAACGTTTGACATTGCCATTTTATATTTACACGAAACTGTGACAATTATTTGTAAATGAAATAATCCGATGTCCTTCATTGCTTTGTTATGCATATGTAAAAATGGTTTAATATGACGGTGATTCTAAAGGTTCAAGCAAACAAAGGATAAGTGTACTATTGTTAGGACAAAACTAGTTGTTAAATTGAATATCAGTTATATACCAAATGGCAGTTACTGAATATTGGAATAGTGATTTTATTATTTCAAAAAAGGGGCTATACTTGACATCATTTAACAAAAATGATGACTTTACTTATCTTAGGGCTTAATAGCCAGAATAGTTTAACCCTTATAGTGTTGGAGCCCACTTCATGCTTATGCAAATAAGTTGGATCCAGGTTAGCCGCCAAGTAAATTGGTGACTGGCCGTAAATCAAACCTGTTTGCTACTCTGAGTATCTTTCCACCTCAAAATTAAGCAGATATTTAAGGTTTTGGAAAGCAGACAACACAAACATCTAATTTATCCCAAAAATTACCCAGAATTCCAAGGGCTATTATTATCGTCTTGCACCCAAACCTTGATTTTGTCCAAATTAAAGTATTTACTGACCTGCCACACTGTTTGTCATCGCACATGGCTAAAAATCCTCCATCTCCACACACAACACAAGCCAACTGTAATATAGAAACAAAACATTTAAACAACTTGTCCAAAAGATAGAACTATTAACATGGTTTATGAATTCAAAAACTACATCAACACCATTTTACCAAATATTGTTTACACTTTTTCCAAAGAGTTAACATAAAACTATTCTTGTAGATTTAAAGTTACCAGGCGGGGGAATCATGTGACCAATGTTAACGATTTTATGTCAAAACAAGATGGCTGTGGCACAGGCATTTTTGCTTTTTCACATCCATTTGCCAATGATAGCCACATAGTGTACGCCAATGATAGCCACATAGTGTATGCCAATGATAGCCACATAGTGTACGCCAATGATAGCCACATAGTGTACGCCAATGATAGCCACATATTGTACGCCAATGATAGCCACATAGTGTATGCCAATGATAGCCACATAGTGTATGCCAATGATAGCCACATAGTGTACGCCAATGATAGCCACATAGTGTACGCCAATGATAGCCACATAGTGTATGCCAATGATAGCCACATAGTGTACGCCAATGATAGCCACATATTGTATGCCAATGATAGCCACATATTGTACAATGATAGCCACATATTGTATGCCAATGATAGCCACATAGTGTACGCCAATGATAGCCACATAGTGTACGCCAATGATAGCCACATATTGTATGCCAATGATAGCCACATAGTGTACGCCAATGATAGCCACATAGTGTACGCCAATGATAGCCACATATTGTATGCCAATGATAGCCACATAGTGTACCCCGCATGTGTTGAGTCAGCACTGTTGACCATCTAGCTTACGGTTATGGTGGTAAATGATTACCCATGCTTTATAACGGTGTAATATCTTACACTCAGCAGACAAATGGCAGTCAACAGGCACAAATGACCTATAAACATCGCCCCTAGATTCCAATTCTCTCTCCAGTGTAAGACGTACCACTGGTTTAAAGCATGAGTTATCATATACAACCAGAACCCAAAACTGGATGAGCACGGCCATTTTGTTTAGACATATTATCGCAAATGTTGGTCATGTGATCCCCCCTCGTAACGAGCAATTTTTCCTTTTCCTACAAGGTTTTCCGCTCAATGTTGTGAATATTATTCAATTTCATCACATTTTGAAATGTCGTCTGCAAACTCTTTTAATTTGGGACAATCGGAAATGTGTTGTTTGGGAAAGGGTTAAAACACATTTTTCCTTTTCAACATTCTGTATGTATGGATTTGTTTTGTTTTGTTTTTACATTACTCCGTATGTAGGAAGACCTCTAGGTTGATCTACTTCATAGACTAGTTAAGTTGAGGTAGAACAATTTGTATTCTGTAAGTCACTGATAGAGACTACCTTTCATAGAAATCCAAGTATCAAACCCAGATGGATATGGGAGTTCAAGATATACACTAACTACCAAGCCATAGAGGTACCATGTAGTAATGAATATGGGATAAAAACATGGTACTTACTGTGAAGCCATCATAGTCCACTGAAAAGAGAAAAGAGCTTTTTTTTCAAATTAGGCTGCAAAAAAAAAATGGGTCATATATAGTTTATCCCATTACCAAACAGTAACAACATTTAATCACTTTGTTGCAGATGCCTCTGGAAAACATTGTGGGAAAATGAGAAATTGCTCTTAAAAAGCAATTTCTTCTTTTCCCACAATGTTTTCTGCCCTATCAGAAGATTATTTTCCAATTTCATTACATTTTGAGATGTCGTCTGCAAATTCTTTTAATTTGGGATAGTCGGAAATTTGGCATTTGGGAAAGGGTTAAGGCACTACTCCTGTTACAAAATACCTTTGGTATGAAATCCTTTTGGTATGAAACCTTGACAAAAAAGAGGTCAGTCACAGAGTTGTCGTTCCTTTAACCATGTGTGTCACATGTTTGCTTTATTCTGCCTTTGAAGAGCCATAATGTAAGTTTTAAAAATATCATTTTTTAGTAAACAATTTTATACAACAAACAGTCCCCTCTACAGTTTCAGATCATCTAACGTTTGTTCTCGATATCTTACTATACATGATGAACAAAATGTGTTAAGACCAAGACTCAGGACATAATTGTCTTCTTGGTGGTTGGTGTTATGTAATTTTTGTGGATATAAATGTATATAAATCGTTCACACAAGCAAGCAATTTGTGGATGACAGCATTTCGCACTGATCGGATGTGATTGTGTCTATCAAGTAAGATTTGTCTTTAATTTATATCCAAAGTTTTTAAAAATTGTCTTATTAATGTTTCTTATAGATCTACAAGAAGTTACAAAGTACAGTATGATGTTGAGAGGAGAATTTTACTACAGCTGCAGTCAAATATGATACAGGAGTGAACAAAAGCATACAGAGAATTTCATATTGTGAAACCATAACTCTTAGAATTCTGGGTAATTTTCTAAAGATAAATTTTTGTGTTGTCTGCTTTCCAAAACCTTACATATCTGCTTAATTTTGTTGAGGAAAGATACTCAGAGAAGCAAACAGGTCAAATCACAGCTGCCAAATAAATTGGCGGCTGGCCTGGATCTAACCTGTTTGCATAAGCATTCAAGCACTATAAGGGTTATTTTTAAAGAGCTATTATATAAAGCTAAGATTATCCACACAGTTTTACACTTTTCCATTGCTTTACAGAGAACATAGCTGTTTGCTAGATAAACATTATTTAAAGAACATTTTGAATAAGTGCAGTGTATTTAATTGCAAAGATATGGAGTATTCAGATTTGTTCACAATTTAAATAAAATCATATCATGAAATTTCCTTTAAGTAGGTTAAAAGGACTATCTCAAAGGCTGAGATTTAATCTTTTTGAATCAAAATATCTTCTATGAATCAAATATCCCCATAGCAGTTTACAATCATATAAAACTAGATTGGTGATTCCCTTCTTAACCTCGTAATACTTTGGTAAAGGTATTGCACCTTTATATTAAACATACATCATAAAACTGTTTAAACAGTTCATTTCATAATCAATAACATATTTGTTTTATCTGT
>OX401422.1:21175401-21217345 GCA_947846245.1 Cerastoderma edule | reverse complement strand
GTTTGGAACATGCAGCTAGGAGGGAAATAAGAACATACAGCTATATATGTTACACTGACATACTGTAAGGGACATGCAGTTAGCAGGGAAAGATGAAGTAACTGCCACATACTCTTTAGGACATGCAGCTAACAGGGAAATAAGGACATACTGTCGCAAAAACACTAGCATACTGTTGAAACAGCACTGTACTTCATCCATATGCCTCATTCTGTAGCATCAATTGAAGAGTGGTGTGGTTTTTGTATGAAGAAAATAAATATTCAAAATCATCTTGTAGTTTTAAACATTGAAGCCATACAAGGACTACCAGTACTGTTTTTTATTTTAAACTGATTTGGACAATAAAAATCATACATATGAATAATGAATAAATGTCTCCATTTAGTTTGCCTACTTTCACCATTCCCTACTTTAAAGAATTATCTTGGACTTGTC
Organism: Cerastoderma edule; assembly: GCA_947846245.1. Lineage (NCBI taxonomy): Eukaryota > Metazoa > Mollusca > Bivalvia > Cardiida > Cardiidae > Cerastoderma > Cerastoderma edule. The sequence continues at coordinate 21,216,907 of OX401422.1, read as the reverse complement.
CAAATACAAGAAAAACAACACAATAGAATAATGATGTACACACCATTTATTTTCCATAAACTGTCATAGAAGAACAACTTGCCTTACTGGTATCCTGAGTTATCTAATATATTTATAAGAAACAAACTTAAAAATAAGTAAAAATTCTCATTTTTCTAATGCTATATGTAGAAATAAAAACAATATAGAAAGAAGCAAGGAACTGTGAAAAAAATACAAATAGAGAATAGATGGTTGGTGTCTTGGAATGGGAAAGTTTATCGGGCAAGGCGTAGGAATTTTATCCGGTGAGCCGAAGGCGAATCGGATAAAATTCTGAAGCCGAGCCCAATAAACTTTCCCTTTCCAAGACACCAACCATCTATTCTATTTATCCTATTACGCGAACCATATGTTATATTGGAAATTAGAACAAATTTAGTTCTCCTTTAATCGTAGTTTTTTTCCTCTCTGCGAGTTCCCCTTTAAATGACCTAGAAACGTCATTTCCCAGGAACCTACGCGTAAAAAGTAGTTCCACTACATTATCTGCTGCAACAAAAACAAACAAATCTACAACTAATACAGATGATTTGTCATAATATCTTTTTATTGTTTCAACAAATCAAGTGACATTGTAATAAATAAACAACATAACAGAAATACATTGAGGCGAAGCAGTCTCTGACCTTGACATCGCTGACTTTCGGTAAAATGTCAACAGTGCATGTGGGTTGTGGATTTTAATCAATATTTACTACAAAAACACCAGGAAACAAGGGAAGTTTTTAAAAACTGCTTTTATGAATAATAATTCACTTCATATACACATTGAACTGTCCAATATTAAGCGTTGCGCCAGAGAAAAGGGCGTTCATTTGTGAAGTGAGATTGGATGACAGTAAGGTCGGTTCAGAACTGGTTGGTACATGTATTTGGACTGGATTATGAGCTTGATTTACGCTCTCGGGTTGATGAGTGCCATCGATAACCTCTACATTGCTGGCAATAGCACCTTCTGATTCGGAGACATTCATGGATGAAATGGGCATAGCTGAAGATGTGATGGTTGACGATGGGGGCCTTGATGACGAAAGGAGATTACTGCATTGTTTTTGTTTTTCTTCTGACATTGCTGAATAGTTCATGATTGACTGAATATTTCTATGCCCACTAATCTGCACAGAGACATAGATAACAGAGATTGGCAACTCCGGAATTATCGCCAAACTCTCGCGTGCCGCGAGGTTCTGCGAGGTAAGGAAAGTGCGTATCTGTTTATCCGTTGCCACGGAAGATGTCAAGCGAAATTGATACTTCTTTATTACAGTAAAATAGCTATGTTTTGGTTATCTGATTGGTTATCTGAAACAACTTCTGGACATTTTGTTTTATTTTCATTTTATTAAATTGATTTTATGTTAAAAACAAAACAAAAAGTTCCAGTAGGCCTTCTTTTTCAATGACAGGCTTGATTACCATGCAATTCAGAATTGTACTTATAACGACAATGTCTTTCAAGCAAAGGTTTGAATAATATTTTGTAATAAATCAAGTGACTCTATTTAGTTGCAGTTAATAACCAGAGCATGATCTTTCCACTAAGACATGATAGTTTTCGTCAATATTAAAAGATTGCTTTCTCACTTCATTTCATTTATTCTGTGTCGTAAAATTGTTTACAGTGCTCATTTTGTCAAAAGAAAACACATTTTTCATCATGACATTATTTCAAGCCAAATGTTTCAATTTAAGAAAATTAAAAGTTTTTTAGGATGTAAAAATGGATGTGATGAGAATTTTTGTAAAAGTGGTTTTAGTAAACGAAAGGACACGTAAGAAAAAACTGACGTGCAAAGTTTTTCAATACACCTTTTACCGCAGATTCCTCTCATATTGATTGCAAATCAATAAGTGGATAATTATTCTTAAACACGTATCGGTCTGGTCTTAACATGCTGCTGACCGAAATGATTTTAGAAAAAAGAAATGTAAGCTTTTTGAATGTTAAGCTAAAGCAAATAGTGTGTCTTGCACCTTCGTTTTTATTATCATTCCTCAAAGAGAAATTAAGTCAGAGCACACTACTTTTAAAACCAGACAGACGCTTTCAACAGAACAAATCCTCCCTATTTTGTATTCGGGATCTTTAGGTCATTAAATTTGAATGGAGTGTCAGAGAGTGGACACAGGGTTAGCGCCACACACTTCTATTGTAATCATCAAAAGGTTTTATGACATCAAACTACATATTTTATGGGGTGGCAATTAACAATCATAGCCTGTATTGTCCACTACCGTGATTGACTCTATCACCCTTCGTTCTTCAAATGACACATTTCACTTGACATATTTGCAAGCGATCGGAATTAAGAAGAAATATGACGAAAAAGGAAATAGCGTGGTGTTTCTGATTAAGAAGATCTATCCATTCTCTTTTGTCCATTATTTGAATGGATTTTCTTCTTCTTATATAGGAATATCACTTTGAAAATACGGGAAACTATAGAATTTTGTCAGCATTTAATACGGGATCAATTCAAACTCATTCAGACGTTTTCAGTAATAACACGTTTGATAAAATCCAAGTCACACAATTTAAGTTTTAATTGATGCAAAAATGAAAGATTTTGATTGAAAATAAAATGGCGGAAATCATGATTATGCTTGTGTGGTAAAGCAAACCTGGTATAACTTCATTATAAACACGACAATCACCATAAAAAAGCGGGTAACCATAAAACAAAAATAACACTTCAGGAAAATGTCAAGTATGATATGATCCAGTGCATAGGTTTTTAGTTTTACTTGCTACAACTTTGTTATATTTTGGTTGGAAATCAAGATGGCTGAAGTCATTAAGGTAGTAAATAGGACATATTTAGTACGCAATAACTTCTAAATGACAAAGAATATCAAACTGAAAATTTGGAAATCAACAAAATCATATTATTCCATTAAAGTGGACATAAATAAGAAATGTTTGAATAATCCTCTGTTAAAACATTTTACTTTGGACAAGTATGAAATATTTTGGTTGAAAATAAAATGGCCAAAATCATGATCATGCGTGTGTGGTTCAGTAAACCTGGTATAACTTCGTTATGGAAGCGAAGATTACTTTAAAAATGCGGGCAACCATAAAACAAGAATAACACTTCAGGAAAATGTCAAGTATGATATGATCCAGTGCATAGTCTTTTAGTTTTACTTGCTACAACTTTTGAAATTTTTGGTTGGAAATCGAGATGGCTTAACTCATTAAGGTGGTAAATGGGTAATATTGAGTACGCAATCACTTCTAAATGACAAAGAATATCAAACTGAAAATTTGGAAATCCACAAAATCATATTATCCCAATAAAATGGACATGAATCAGAAATGTTTGAATAAACCTCCATTAAAACATTTTGCTTTGTACAAGTATGAAATATTCTGGTTGAAAATAAAATGGCCGAAATCACAATCATGCTTGTGTGGTTCAGTAAACCTGGTATAACTTCGTTATGGAAGCGAAGATTACTTTAAAAATGCGGGCAACCATAAAACAAGAATAACACTTCAGGAAAATGTCAAGTATGATATGATCCAGTGCATAGTCTTTTAGTTTTACTTGCTACAACTTTTGAAATTTTTGGTTGGAAATCGAGATGGATTAACTCTTTAAGGTGGTAAATGGGGAATATTGAGTACGCAATAACTTCTAAATGACAAAGAATATCAAACTGAAAATTTGGAAATCCACAAAATCATATTATCCCAATAAAATGGACATGAATCAGAAATGTTTGAATAAACCTCCATTAAAACATTTTGCTTTGTACAAGTATGAAATATTCTGGTTGAAAATAAAATGGCCGAAATCACGATCATGCTTGTGTGGTTCAGTAAACCTGGTATAACTTCGTTATGGAAGCGAAGATTACTTTAAAAATGCGGGCAACCATAAAACAAAAATAACACTTCAGGAAAATGTCAAGTATGATATGATCCAGTGCATAGTTTTTTAGTTTTACTGTGCACAACTTTGTTAATTTTTGGTTGGAAATCAAGATGGCTGAACTCATTAAGGTAGTAAATGGGATATATTTAGTACGCAATAACTTCTAAATGACAAAGAATATCAGACTGAAAATTTGGAAATCGACAAAATCATATTAACCCATTAAAATGGACATAAATCAGAAATGTTTGAATAAACCTCCATTAAAACATTTTACTTTGTACAAGTATGAAATATTTTGGTTGAAAATAAGATGGCCGAAATCATGACCATGCTTGTGTGGTTCAGTAAACCTGGCATAACTTCGTTATGGAAGCGAAGATTACTATAAAAATGCGGGCAACCATAAAACAAAAATAACACTTCAGGAAAATGTCAAGTATGATATGATCCAGTGCATAGTTTTTTAGTTTTACTGTGCACAACTTTGTTAATTTTTGCTTGTAAATCAAGATGGTTAAACTCATTAGGGTCGTAAAAGGGACATATTCAGTACGGAATAACTTCTAAATGACAAGGAATATCAAACTGAAAATTTGGAAATGTAGAAAAATAAACCCTTTTTTTAAAATGGACTTGAATTGGAAATGTTTGAAAAACCCTCCTTTAGAACAGTTTGAATCTAAAACTACTCAATTATCACGTTTATCGCACAAAACCACGAAATTGCGAACAATTCAATCAAGTTTGTCGCAGTTTGCCATGTTTATTCCTTTGATAATCGCTTGCTGATCAGTCTTGTTGGATGGAGAAACTTTCTAACAATAACAATATAGTAAATTCGGTAAGAAAATAATTTAATTATGCCTTAAAACACGCTTAAATGTGTGTTGCCTTTTTCGCGTTTAGTTGAAAATAGCGTCGATAGACAGATCTCGAAAGGTCTCGCTAAATAACGCGTCATGCGAGATATCGCAGAAACCTGCTATAGGCAAAGAAGGAGTTGCCAATCTCTGTTATCTATGTCTCTGATCTGCATTATATCAGTTGGTGCAATGCCAGAGTCCCTCAATTTTTGTACTAGATGCTTTCGAGTGGAGTGATTGGTAAGTCTTTTATTTACATCCAATCCACCCTCCTTTGCCATTGCCTTCAATAGGCCACCAATGGTCTTTTCACCAACTGTCATTTTGTTAAACCAAATGTTGCTGCTAGTGTCCTGAGATGCTGTTCGTGGGGCAATGTAAAACGGATCATCTGCCTCACAAAAGTCCTGAGGCCTTTTTGATGCATATATTTTGTATATTTCAACCGGACACCTAGCAGGATCTTCATTGTTAGCAAACATCTTTGGGGTGATCTCCCGGATGTCCCCTATGTTGGCACCATTTCTAGTTTTAGTCTGACGCTCCATTAGCTCCAGGTACTCGTGCCCATCCGAAGTTTGTGATAGCTGGACGTCTCCCCATCTGAATCGAGAAGTTGAAAAAAAAATTTATTTGGATCCATTTTATTTTTATCAAAAGTGACATGTAATTGTATTCTAGAATCAAATCATGTTATACGGTTTCATTCAACTATCTATGAAACATTTTCTTAATTAAGTATCAGTATAGAGATTTAAGGAAAATATCCAAATGATTAAAGGAATTTTTTCATGAGATTGCAAATAATTTCAAAAAACAAAAAAGTTTCTCTTTTTCCATGACAATGATTTTTGCTATATTTAATCAACAGGCTTTTTTGACCAAAACTTTAAAAATCAATGGGTTTTTCTATAGAAAAATGATTAAAATTGTTGAAAGTAATGAGTTTTTTGGAAATTTTATGAGATTTTATCACTGCATGACTATTTTCACTTAAGAATTAGAATTCTGCTTCAATTTCATGAACGATTTGAAAGATTTGAATTCTATTATTCAATTTTTGATATACAATTTTTATCTGCAGCATTTATTTTCTCTGCAAATGCCAGACCTTTTCTGCTGATTTGTTGAAAATGCAGTTGGTTCATTTCTATTCCATACAGGAAAATATGTAATTATTTATTTTGTTCTTGAATGCTTATTGAAGTAACACAGTATATTTAAGATTTATATATATATATACATATTTATAATAAATAAATATCATAAGAGAAACATTTTGAGAACAAAAAAATTTGCTTTAGGACAATATTTACTTCATGTTCAATCTGACATGGCCAGCAGATTAAAAGCTCTTATAGTTTAAATGGCAAAACACCTCTTAAATTAACCTATTTTGGAGGAATTCCGAGTTCAAATCTCGGTAGGAGCAAACAATTGCATGGCTATTAAGGATGTACGTGTTGTGATCAAGTTTCAATACCTCACATTTAGGTCGATTTGATTTTTTGGAGCAAATTTATTTCAATATATTGCTGATCAAGGGATTTGAGATTTTCTTGAAATCACTGAAAAACCATGTAAGTGTATTAGTAACAGCATTATTGCTCTTAGAAATATATATTTTATTTTATCCTGTCACTAGTGTCATTTTGGGACCGATAACAAGGTGCCGTATAACATTTGTGATATCCGGCACTAGCCATGTATCACATGCACGTGACGAATCATGACGTCATAAGAACGACATGACGTCATGTTTACATCATTCTCTACTTATTTTTGTCCTTTTTTCTCGTGTTTTATTGTCATCTTTTTTCTTTTAAAGAATACATAGAGGTAACAGGATAAATAGAATAGATAGTTGGTGTCTTTGAATGGAAAATGTTATCGGGCTCGGCTTCGGATTATTATCCGTTTCGCCTTCGGCTCACCGGATAATAATCCTAAGCCTTGCCCGATAACATTTCCGATTCACGACACCAACCATCTATTCTCTATTTATCCTGTCACTAGTACCATTTTGGGACCGATAACTAGGTGCCGTATAACATTTGTGATATCCGGCACTAGCCATATAATACATCCACGCGACAAATCATGACGTCATAAGAACGAAATGACGTCATGTTTACATCATTCTCTACATATTTTTTCCTTCTTTCTCGTGTTTTATTTGTATATTATTTGTTTAAAAGAATACATAAATGTAACAGGATAAATAGAATAGATGGTTGGTGTCTTTGAATGGGAAACGTTATCGGGCTCGGCATCGGAATATTATCCGTTTCGCCTTCGGCTCACCGGATAATATTCCTAAGCCTTGCCCGATAACATTTCCGATTCACGACACCAACCATATATTCTCTATATGTGTTTAAAAACTGTGAACACTATGAAAATATGGTAAATTTGATCTCAAAAATCTTCATACAAGTCTACTTATTTTAGATGTAATATTTGTCCCATTCTTTGGTACCATGTTGATATTTTAAACCCTTTGTTATGAAAAAAAAGAAGAGAGAGATTGTTTATACCTTAAGTTGTAGTTCTCTCGTGTACCACGAAGACCAAACATGACACAGTTGTTAAACCACAGGGTGTTTATTAGGGACTTTCCTGTTGCTGGTCCTAACACTCCTTTTTCATATAGGATGTTGATCTCTGTGTCCGTGATTGGGCTCGATTTCTTTGGCTTATTGCCTTTCCCTAATCTCTTCAAGGACTTTAGCTTTGCTTGAAGCGCATCTCTTGTAAGTTGAAATGTGTTTGAATCATCTCCAAAAATTTTTGCAGTGTATTTACTCCTTTGTAGTTTTCTGTCTATGCTCGAAACGATATTTCTAAGGGAGGATGGTTCGTACTCTTCTCCGTTTGATTTCCTTACAGATAAAGGTTAAATCCCTCACCTGAGATTACAACATATTTGACACAACGTTTCTTATGCTTTATCTAGTGACATTTTTTTTTATTCCCATTTTAGAAGTTTGACACTGTATACTTGATGTGGGAAATTCAAATAGATTCTAATTCTTACAATGCTGAAACTGAATATTTACTTTAACAGATTATGTGTACGAAGATCAGCCCACACTTTTGTTCAGTATGATCCATGGTTCCCATTTTGTGGTTATCAGTTTGGCATAATTGGACATCCAAATTGATAAATGACAGTGTTGCATCCAAAGATAGGTTTAAGAACCAGATTTTTAAAATTCAGCACAGTAAATGTTTAACCCTTTCCCAAACAATAACGACTTCTGACCACTTTGTTGCAGAAGACTTTAGAAAACATTGTGGGAAATGGTAACGGGCAATTTTTCCTTTCCCACAATGTTTTCTGCCCTATTAGAAGATTACTTTCCAGTTTCATGACATTTTGAAATGTCGTCTGCAAACTCCTTCAATATGGGACAGTCGAAAATTTGTTGTTTGGGAAAGGATTAAGTACAGACAGGAGCAATATGACAAAAGATTAAAATAAAAAGCAGAGACAAAGTGGGTTATTATTATCTATTTGGAACTTTTTAAGTGTAGAATAACCTAGGGAGGCTTCACATGAAAATGCATATACTGTATATAGTGAAAACAAAAACCATGCCATAGCTTTTGAGGTATCAAAATGGGCCAAAATTCTTTTTTCCCGGAATTGCATAAATTCCCTCTTTTTGATGCCGCAGCAACGAAAGTTCTGCGAAATCCATTTCTTTGAACAAATTTTGAAGACCATCACATAATGAACATTCCTGAGAAGTTAAGTTGAAATCAACATAACTCTTTAGGAGATGTTTAACTCTTTCCCAAACAATTAAAACATTCAACTACTTTATTGCAGACGACTTTAGAAAACATTGAGGGAAAAGGAGAAATTGCCCATAGTGAGCAGTTTTTCCTATTCACACAATGTTTTCTACCCTAACCGAAGACTATTTTCCTATTTCATCACATTTTGAAACACCACCTGCAAACCCTTTCAATTTGGGACAGTCGAAAATTTGGCATTTGGTAAAGGTTTAAAGAAATTATCAAAGGAGCACGACACAGGACAGACAACAGACAACGGGTGATCACAAAAGCTCACTATGAGCACTTTGTACTCGGGTGAGCTCAAAAGTCCAAAAAGGCACCCTTGCATAAAATGATCTCCTTCATACTACATTTCAGTGGGGACATGCAAAACATGCATTTAAACAAAATAGCAGTAAAGAATTGCATAGACAGTAAATAATACTCTTATGGATAAATCATATATAGATTGCTTGATTGATCCGTTATTCTGAGTCTTTCATTTTGAACATGGTAGTAAGAGGCTTGAATATTTGTTTAACAACTGGTACACTCCAGGCTCGTCCAAGAAGTCTTCTTCTCTGGTTATCTGTAAGTCCTTCTGCCTGAGTGTAGTTTGTCTTGAAGCCAAATAGTCTAAAGAATGTAAAAAAAGTAAACTCAATCTTTCTTTTTAGCAACCTTTGTATATGGAGTCAGAATTGACCTTACGATAGACTTTGATTGACAGCTGGAACTGACCAATCAGCGAATACTGCTGTTGCTATCCGCCATTTTCTATGACAAGCTGTGCGACTTCGTCAATACACATGAGCACTATTGGGTGCTTTGTACTTTATTCGTGAATATTGATGGTGAAAAGATATTGTTAAAGTACTTTCAATAGAGACATTAGGTATAATGAGAGATTTGTGGGTGAAGTAGAGTTTATTCCGTTTCTGAAACCTGTCATATATTGTGAAATGTCTTGGAAATGCACATGCATTTAATTAGTTAATTTGTGCATTCCATTAATGTTTTAAACGATGTAAAGAATAGAAACATGAAATATTGTTTTATTTTCATTCTTTCACAGAAAAGTATGTTGTTTTATAATCTTTCTTTGAAAATGAACATTCGATGTTTTTTGAAAAAAAAAGGAAATAAAAACACATTCACAAGAATATGTAACGATTCGCCACAATAACGACTCGCCACTAACGATTTGCCACAAGTTCATATAACGATTCACCACAGAGTGATAACAATTCGCCACACATTAATAACGATTCACCACAGTTTATAGATATTGTATTGTATTTTAGTATAGGTTGTTGATATCAATAAACAATCATCATTCAAAGCGGAAATCTTTATTTTATACTCTTTCCTATAAATAACGAATATCATTTGTATATAGTCCTTAGAAAAGTTGTCCCGTCATAGGTGTGAAAAATATCACAATTATCAATGGATTTGGTGTGGCTTTAATCAGTGTGCATTAAAGACTAGATAATATGACAGTGTTATTCATGTTCCTTAATTGATAAATTTATAAGTGGATGTTGATTGAATGTTTAAAGACTTTTATTTCACCATGTTTGTTAACTAGCTGTGAATTATGAAAGGAAATGTGCCGCCAAGGAATAAATGGTTTGAAGACAGTAAGTATAAATACCCAGACACCAATGTGGTAACATTTTATTACAACTATTACATTGACCTGGCATTCTATGAACCATTTCAATACGTTTATATATGTAATTGTGTAAATTGCCTGCTCCACCATGTGTTTTCTGCCTTCGTTGGATTTACAGGAATGCCCCTGCTGTGACGTCTGTGAGAGATGGCATCAAATGAATTTCGGTAACACAGGAAGGATTTTGCTGATATATAGTCGACCTACCTAATATGGATGATTGTTTCAAAAAGGCAACATTTCATTTAAATAACTTAACGACAATGCACATGTGGCGGAAATTCTTTCTTACGAGTTTTTATAACATAACATAACAAAAATTTATTTTATTTTCGAAATTGGACTTGAGCATGGCAATGCTTATCGTCCATTACAATGAATATATAAAACAATTACATTTAATAACATATTAACATATCTTTATTAACATATGTACAAAAAAATGAACAATAATTGTGCACGTGCATGTTGTGCGTGTGTAAATCAATGTCTATCCTGTGGGAGCAGGTAAAAACACGTGTATGGGGGAACATAAAGAAATCTGTAAGGATTTACCTTTTATTTGGTAACGGATTAATTTTGAAAGTTTAATGCATTTTTCCTTTCATTCAATGCATTGATGCAATATGATGAAAGGTTATGCAGTACTCTTTTGTTTCTTAAACTAAGGAGTTATATTAAGTTAAACATACTTGGTCTCGTGGAATAGAAAGTTGGTATGCATGTTTCTCTCAATACTCTATCATATGGACAAATCAATATAAAGTGGTATTCGTCCTCCAAATCATATAAATCACAAAGTATACATTTTCTATCAATTGATCATTAATGTTTCTATGTCTACCGGTTACGACATTCAATGGGTTAGAAGACATCCTAAATTTGGTCGTGTTGTAAATATTCTGTATATAAAATGACATTTCGAACGTTTGCTTTAAGTCCCTAAACAGTGTTGGTGATGCTTTTGCGTTTAAATCTTGGTTCCAGGTATTTATACATGTAGTGGTCTAGAAGTCTGGTCGTTAAGATAAGAGAGAAAGTTTTTATATTTACTGAACCTGGGAATATCCGTATGTCATTGAATCTACAGCTTACTAATAAGTTCTTAACTTGATTAACCCAGTCCAATGAATAATTATTAAGATCTATGTTGTGTCTCATTTTGTGTATAATGGTTTAAAGTATACACTTATCGCGTTTTGATGAAAATAGTTTTTAACAGAAATTAACAATTCTTATTTTTGAATTTACTGCACCAGTTGTTTGACAACCCACATGTCCAAAGTTGTGCGTTCCACTTCTTGCAGGCCTTGTATCGAAAAGTGAAGGAACTTGTTCTTCAGGTGAGTGATAATTTGAGTTCTGCTTAAATCACACAGGAACCATTTTCACGAAAAGGTGATATTACTCACAATAATAACATTAGGTATCATATCAAACCTTCCAAGAACTCACTTTCCATACGTGTCCTATGGAGACATCGAGCCTGCCTTCCAGAAATAACGAAGCAAGGGCAAGACACCGTAGACGGACCCTACAGAAATATCTATTGAATAGATATTTAAGTTTCATGTTTCATGTGTGATTGCATGTTTGATAAAATAAAATAAATTCATTATTCATTTGTGTTTTTCTTGTAGTTAAATATTTCCTTATAATAGACTGTTTTAGCTTAATCAGTCATACCTGTTATTATAAAAAAACAATCAAATTCAGTTGAGCTATTATCGTTAAATATTGTTGGACAATCATCACCGTTTTCAAGTTTAACACATTTTAGTTTTATAATTAAATCCTAACTACAGAAAGACTTGTTAATTAGAACATTTCAAAACTGTGGCGAATCGTTATTGGTTTGTGGCGAATCGTTATTGGTTTGTGGTGAATCGTTATCATTTGTGATGAATCATTATTATTTGTGGTGAATCGTTATTGTGGCGAGTTGTTATTGTGGCGAATCGTTACATTACCATTGACAATTGTCATTAGTTGCTATTGATTATGAATCAAATATTAACTTAAAATATGAGACAATATTGGTCGATAATGATATGAGAGGAGATGGTATTCCAGTTGGATATATACAAATTCTTCAAATTGAATTTTGATTAACTAATTTTACACTTTAATGGTCCTAAAGAGCACTTTGCCCATACCAAACAATAACAACATTTAACCACTTTGTTGCAGACGACTTTGGAAAATATTGTGGGAAAAGGAGAAATTGCATGTCACGAGCAATTTCACCTTTTCCCACAATGTTTTCTGTCCTATCAGAAGAATACTTTACAATTACATCACATTTTGAAATGTCGTCTGCAATATAAGTGCTTAAGAGCCTAGATCATAAATAAAGAAAATCATGGTTATTGCTTGCCATCTGATGTTGCTTTCCATTTCTAGGTTACAAAGTTCCGTTTGGGGGATCGGTCACAAACTTGAGTAGTTTGAGTAAGTTCAGCTTATGCTTTAACCCTTATAGTGCTGGAACCAACTTCATACTTATGCAAACAGGTTAGATCAAGGCCAGCTGCCAAGTAAATTGGCAGCTGGACTGTGATCTAACCTGTTTGCTACTCTGAGTATCTTTCCTCAAATTATGCAGATATTTAAGGTTTTGGAAAGCAGACAATACAAAATATTTAAGAAAACTACCCAGCATTCTAAGGGTTAAAATTTAGGATATGGATATGACATTATGGCCAAGTAGAATAATCCTCTTTACTCTTCCAGTAGTCCAGCTGATGATGTCATGAACAATTACCTTTCTTTTTCCTCAACCCATAGGTCCGCCTCAACACCATTCATTGTTACAAGTTTGTTGTTCATTCCATTTGTGATAGTGAGAGAGGTTAGGCTGGAAAGTAATGGTTCTGGTACACTCAACCTGTGAAAATGGATAAAATACCTGCTATCAAGTGGGAATGTCTGTCTGTTTCAAACTATTGAAATGCTGTGGGACACTTTCCCTTTGTTGAGGAATTTGCAGCAAACTGCATTAACCCTTAGAATGCAAAGTAATTTTTCTAAAAACAGATTTTTGTGTTGTCTGCTTTTCAAACCTTAAATAGATCACAGGTCAATGTACTTGGCAGCTGGCCTGGATCTAACCTATTTGCAAATTCATGAAGTTTGTTCCAGCATTATAAGGGCTAAAGACTTTATTTGTAAATTCAACCTTTATATATCAATACAAGAACACTATTTTGCTTCTAATCATCCATACAGGAGAGGTTAACATTTTTTGGAAACATACCCATTTCCTAAAATCACAAGCAAAACCTTCCTTTACCAAAATGTGTATGTGAACATCTTAATGTTTTTTGAGTTGACACTTTATCTAATACATTTATCATTGTAAGCATTACACATACATTTAATCTTAATATTTAGATGTAAACAAGAAGACATAAAACTCAAAAATTATTTTAGTGTTTGATTATTTTCCAGAAACCTGGCTGAACATAATTGTGTTCAGTAAAATGACTTGACATTTCTTCCGACCCTCACTTCTATAAATTATAAGAAAACCTTTTACTCTCCCTTTTTGAGATGATCCTAACAAATAAACAGAAGGTATCGTTTATTGAAAAGTAGTTAGGAGTCAAAATGTAAAAAGTCTGTATTGATCCCTTTTCATCTAGATATTAAATAGCTTACCACAGCAGTTCTATTATGGTTTGGTGTAAGGACAGACGATAGATTCTTCTTCTCTCTCTCTACAACTGTTTTAATACATCGGGTGTACTGAAAAACAATAAACTTCAACAGATCCCCAGAAAAATGACAAAAATAAAGAATTTCCTATGAATTAAAAAGTAGAATATCCTTTCTTTAACCCTTTCCCAAACAACAATTTTTGACTGTCCCAAATTGGTGACATATAAATATGGACAACATCATTACTTGTTAATTAGATGGTATCAAAAGATTAATTATAATTTATCCCCTAAAAGTAGTTTGTTTTATTGTGACAAAGAAATATGAGATTCATGTTCATTTTCTAGCAATGTTCTTCATTTTCACAATTATGTCAATTTGGAAAAAAAGAAAACTCATTCATTGATTATGCAGAGGTTCAATAACATGTAACTCCGTTCTTTGAAAAGAAACATGTTCAATATCTTATGCTAGCAGAACATAACCATGTCTGGAGTTTCAACAACATGTTGAACAGTATTTCAACACAAATGAAATCATTGTTATCTTCTTTCAACCCACAGATGTCTCATTTATCCCTTATAGTGCTGGAATCCACTTCATGCTTATGCAAACAGGTTAGATCTAGGCCAGCTGCCAAGAAAAAGTGACAGTTGACCTGTGATTCAACCTGTTTGCTACTCAAAGTTACTACTTTCCTCATCAATATCAAGGTAAAGTTAGGGTTTAAAGTCTCATTTCTATGCTAGGCATACTAAAGCGGCTCTAAAATTACTTCCCTGATCACCAAGCCGGCTGTTTAGAATGCTTGAACCCACTTTATGCTTATGCAAACAGGTTAGATTCAGGCCAACCACCAAGTAAATTGACGGCTGGCCTGTGATCTAACTTGTTTGCTACTTTTGAGTATCTTTCCGCATCAAAATTAAGCAAATATTCAAGGTTTTGGAAAGCAGACGACACACAATCTATTTTTAGAAAATTACCAAGCATTCTAAGGGTTAAGATACATGAAATATAAGAACTTGTACGTACCTGTACATACCAGGAATGTTACCCTATAAGTTTCGGACTCGTCTCAGACCAGAGAAATGCTTTGCGTCCCATGATGAAGGCTCAATCTATAAAACATCAATAACACATTGTTCTTTTATAAGAGAAAGATTTGATATTTTGTATACAATTAATCTTTGAACTGTTTTATGTTTTATTCATTAAATACCACAGAAACAAACTTTGATAAAATATATATTATATATATTTATAGTGGGCGACAGTGGTGCAGTGGTAGAGCATCATCTCTCTGTACCAGTGGTATCTCGAGTTCGAATCCCCATTCGGCGATGTGAAAATTGCAGGGACTAACCCACAATTCAGTGCAAGTACTGGTGCAGTATCAATGAAGCAGTCATCAAGAGTGAATTTAATAAGCTTCAAGCTTCCACAATCAATGTAGTGTAAACATTTAAGTTTTCAAGAAACAAAACTATATCTATTGGACAGTTTAATCACCATCAACTAAATGAATCTTGACCCTTTAACAAATAATAGCTTTATACCAAGGTCAAGCACAGATGAGTAGTGGAAATCAAATATCTTTTATCCTACCAGAAGTCTATCTACTGAAATAATATTCCTTTTTTTGTTGTGATACCTTCAAATTGCCATCTATCTAAACATGTTTACACATGAGAACAGCTTTTCAATTGTATTACAGATTTCCAAGTAATTACAAATACTTGGCTAGCACCTTCAAGTTTTACGCCCAAGGAAACTCCCACAATACCAGTTAAGCAAGTGAGGCTTGAACCCTGAGCCCTGCATGGGTACTGTTTAACTTAACACATTACCCATAAGATTAGTGTACGTCTAAAACAACAATTCCTCTTATATTCAATATTTGGCTAAGCAATATTGCAAAGTAACACATTATTGGAATCGTCTCTCTGAGACGCTTCCAATGAAGTGTCACATTGCAATATTGTACTTTCATTGAAGATAATATCCATGTGTATCAGTTTTGACTTACGCAAATATTTTCCTTAAGTTGTTTAGTAAAACAGTACCCTGGACTTACAAGTCCACCCCCTTTAACCACTTGACCTTGGTGGAGGACTTATCATGTCACTTTTCATTTGAAAGCTTACTAAAACATAACCCCTGTAGTGCTGGGACCAACTTAATGCTTATGCAAGCAGGTAAGATTCAGGCCAGCCAACAAGGAAATTGGGGGCTGGCCTGAATCTTACCTGTCTGTTTGCTACACTGAGTATCTTTCCCCATCAAAGTTATGCAGATATTTAAGGTTTTGGAAAGCAGACGACACAAAAATCTATTTTTTTTTCGAAAACTACCCAGCACTGTTAGGGTTAAAGAAGTACACACAGCAATGGATATAGTTTAAGCATGTTCTCCAGTGAGAAGTTGGGCTCAACACTTTACACAAAACCTACCCCCAGATGACTGCAAATTCCTCCTTTGTAAGTAATTGGCATCGATCCTGTGTTTTCCATCATCCAAAAGACATGGGTAGTTTCTTTGCAAATATTTTCAACATCTCTTAGCAGAGAGAAAAACTTGACTAACAACATCCCAGTACCAGCTGTAAAGAACAGAGAAAACTCATTCAATTCACAAAACTACCATTTTTTAAGTAAGCACTTTCTTCTATTTGATATTGCAAATAAAATGAAATCAGCCTGAAATTTATGTAATTCACTTTCCAATCTGTATTGAAATATGTATCAAATACAATGAGTCTCCAAATACTGTTGCCAAAGCTAGTAAACCAAGTTGGTAATGTGTCCAACATGGCACACATCCTCTTCATAGCTCAAGGATCTTCATGTGACCTGATCTATTTATCTCTCATATCCCACCATCACCATGGCCTAGTGGTTAAGGTTTCAACCTCGGGTCAGAGAGGTCGAAGGTTCAAGCCCCACAGGGGGTGTTGGTCTGGAGAATGTTTCTCATGGGACTTGTTCCAAAATGGGCGGTTCGTGAGCCGCGAGCTAGTTAAATTTAATGGTTACCGACTAATATCCGCTAGGCGCCTGGCATAGTGATAGCAGTTACGAGGTACTTGGTATGATCAGAGAAAAGTGTCTCATTAGCCAAAACTGGCTGGCCCTTTCAAAAAGGGGTGACTCTATAATAAAACAATCTTTTTATCCCTTGTTTTGCTCATTTTGCAGCCAGTGAATTAGATTAAATATTATTAACCCTTTCCCAAACAATAACGACATTTGACCACTTTGTTGCAGACGACTTTAGAAAACATCGCAACGAGCAATTTTTCCTTTTCCCACGCTTTTTGCTCTATCAGATTATTTTAAAATTTCATCACATTTTAAAATGTCGTCTGCAAACTCTTTCAATTTGGGACATTCAAAAATCTGTTGTTTCGGAAAGGGTTAAGTAATGTGGAAAAAATACCAGGAGCATGGAAAGGTGTGATGAGCCTCACAATATGATTACTTTTGAGAACATCAATAAAACAACCAATCTCGCCAGCCTACTAAAAACTGCAAGATAAAAATCCATTTTAACCCTTTACCAAACACCAAATTTTGGACTGTCCCAGATGGAAAGAGTTTGCAGACGGCATTTCAAAATGTGATGAAATTGAAAAATAATCTTCTGGTAGGGCAGAAAACATAGTAGGAAAAGGAGAAAGTGCTCGTAAAGAGCAATTTCTTCTTTTCCCACAATGTTTTCCAGAGTCAAAAGGCATTGTTGTTTGGTAATGGGTTAAGTTAGCAAAGACCCATTTTATAACAATTTATACACGCTGCATGTCTATATTTCATATCGGGATTTATAATAAAATAAAAAATCATAAAACTTATGATGGGTTACTTACTAAATCCTTTTCTCCTTGGGTTCACAATAGACAAATCATTGCAGGGTGGTCCTGCTATGACTAAATCAATGGAGCATAACTCTCGAATCTGAAATGATATAATTCATCAAACCCTTACACTACGGCAGATGGTGTTTTCACTATTGTGGTACATGTAAAAGATGTAAAGTGATCTGACATACTTTAACCCAAAGAACGCTGGGTAATTTTCTAAAAATAGATGTTTGTGTCGTCTGCTTTCCAAAACTTTATATATTTGCTTAATTTTGATGAGGAGAGATACTCAGAGTAGCAAACAGGTAAGATCACTGGCCAGCTACCAATTTACTTGACGACTGGCCTGGATCTAACCAGTTTGCATAAGCATGAAGACGATTCCAGCACTATAAGCGTTAAAGTAACATTCATTGGTGAGCAAAGTATCCTAACATTTATGAAAATGAGAATCAATTCTATCCATGGCCAGATATTAGAACTTGTGACTTAGATTTAAATCAAAAGCAACAGCACATGACAAAATCCAAAAGACAAAATTATATTGTACGATATTTGGTGACAAAAGAATGAAAAGGTGATGAGGAGAAATTTATCATTTAGTAACAACAGTTTGTAAGTGTTCTGCAGCAGATCCAGTAATTTAAGTATTATGGATTTGTTTTGAATGATGCTTATAAACAAATATCATGGCTTCAGTTGATACTTGAAAGAAGACCTCTCATGAAATAGTTGATCAAAACATATTATTTTCATAAAATGCCTTTCATCAGAATACTAAGTTAGTTTTCATTCTTTTAATAACTGATGTTTGGTGTTTCTTTTAATTTGAATCCTTGTCCAATTCCAATAGGAAGGAAGGGGTTTAAGTTTTCTTTTATGACTTTGGGACAAAGTAATATCTCTGATGGAAACATTCAAAGTGCTATTTTGGACAGATATAGTGAATAAACCTCTCAATTTATCCTTGTATACATCAATCAAACTATCATGTCTCCTTTCCAAAGATGGTTAACTGGTAACCTGTAATAACATGTGGCTCATAGGTATTTACAACTGCCCAAGTTCTGTTATAAGTCATGATTTATTTGACCATATATGGAATCAGGAGCAAAACTCAAACAATATCACCTAATCTATGATTTAACTTAACCCTTATGGTGCTGGAACTGACTTTATGCTTATGCAAACAGGTTAGATCAAGGCTAGCCGCCAAGTATATTGGCAGCTGGCCTGGGATCTAATCTGTTTGCTACTCTGAATATCTTTTCTTATTAAAATTAAGCAGATATTTAAGGTTTTGAAAGGCAGATAACACAAAAATCTATTTTTAGAAATTACGCAGCATTCTAAGGGTTAATACTGTCACAATTCTGTTATTAATCATGACTTCTTTGACCATATATGGATTCAGGAGCAAAACTTTATCATTATCACCTATTCTACAGTTCAACTTAAGCAAGTGTTTGACTATTGAGAGTAATAGTTTAATCCGCTGGATCTCCATAGTCATGTTCAAGCTATGACTTTATCATATAAATGATGCCCAACAAATGCCATAAATAATGTGCTGGTTGTAATGACTTGCAACTTACTTGTTGCATGGTTCTTTATTAGACTATCTTCCTCATCTACACATTTGGATATCAAATATGAAACTATATACCTTTTCTTGGTTCAACAACCAAGCATCCCCTATTTCTACAATTTCATCTTTAAAGTTATGGCGTGTGACCTGTTTTGCCAGTACATCCACCTCAGAGGAATAATAAACCTCCACATCTAAACCAGATTCCTCTAAGGCAACTCTCCCTTCAATATTCATAACCATGATTAACATTTCATTGTAACAAATCATTTAATGGCCGGGTGAATTTGGTTTCAAACAAAATCAGGGAAGATCTATAGTTTTAGCATTTATCATTTGATATTACAAAAAAACTGCAGTAGCTTCAGAAATTGTTATAAAATATAAGTCAATAACAGCAGAAATAGAACTTATGGACCTATATTAAGACTTTTGTTCTTTCCATATTATGACTGGATCAAATTTTAACAGGGATAAATCTTATTCTCGAAATTAGCCCTCATATTGCTGGAACCAACTTCATGCTTATGCAAACATGTAAGATCCAGGCCAGCTGCCAAGTAAATTGGCAGTTGGCATGAATCTAACATGTTTGCTACTCTGAGTATCTTTCTTTATCAAAATTAAGCAGATATTTAAGGTTTTAGAAAGTCAGTGAGACAAAAATCTATTATTGAAAAGTTACCCAGCATTCTAAGGGTTAAAATAGACTCGCTTTTGTAATTTCTGTGAAAAGAGTGACAGTTATCATTGGAAAGGTAGAGTTTATATTTAATCCTTTCCCAAACAATAACGACATTTGACAACTTTGTTGCAGACGACCTTATAAAACATTGTGGGAAAAGGAGAAATTGCTCGTAAAGAGCAATTTCTCCTTTACCCACAATGTTTTCTGCCCTATCAGAAGATTATTTTCCAATTTCATCATACTTTGAAATGTCGTCTGCAAATTCTTTCAACTTGGGACAGTCATAAATGTATTGTTTGGGAAAGTGTTAATTGCCACATTTATTGTTTAAATGATGTAATTATGTAGATGCTACCCCTTTTTGTGAAGAGCCTTGTCTAATTAAAAGTTTAACCCTTAGATTGCTGGGTAATTTTTTGCTAAAAATAGATTTTTGTGTTGTCTGCTTCCACAAACCTTAAACATCTATTTAATTTTGTTGACTTGGTGGCTAGTCTGGATCTTATCTTTTTGCAAAAGCATGAAGTCCGTTCCAGCACTATAAAGGTCAATTACACTTTTATCTTTAGTCCTTTCTAATTCAAATTTTCAAGACTTGTTTTGGGGAGAATGTTTCATCACAATATTTATAAGGAATCCTTATTGCAAATACCATTTTGTCATGGACACAGAGGTTCCTTTTTACTTTAAAGAACTAAGGAAAGTAACTTTTGCCTGATAATGAAATCTGTCTTCACTCTATAGAAAGGAGGATCTAAAGCAAGGCCCCTTTTCTTGGCTTAAAGCAATGTGCAATCAACAATGCCTAGATAGATTTGAGTTGACACATAAAAACATACAATCTATTCAGCTCAGGTAAAGAACAACATTATGTTTCTATGGTGCAAACTAATAATTATCAACTGGGTAGTTTGAGAAATACATAATAAAGACACTGATATGCATGCACCTGGACATTTTAAAAAGTGAAATAAATCACCCAGACATAATAACATCATAGTTTACCCTTATAGTGCTGGAACCCACTTCATGCCTATGCAAACAGGTTAGATCTAGGCCAACCGCCAAGTAAATTGGCGACTGGCCTATAATCAAACCTGTTTGCCACTCCGAGTATCTTTTCCCAACAAAATCAAGTAGATCTTTAAGGTTTTGGAAAGTAGACGCCACAAAAATCTATTTTAAAAAAAAAGTACCCAGCATTCTAAGGATTAACTTTACTGTTTACCAAACAATAATGATATTTGACCAGTTGGTTTCAGATGACTCTGGAAAACATTGTGGGAAATGGAGAAATTGTTTGTAATGAGCAGTTTTTAGTTTTCTGCCAAATCAGAAGATTACTTTCCAATTTCATCACATTTTGAAATGTCGTTTGCAAACTCTTTAAATTTGGGACTGTCGAAAATTTGTCATTTGGTAAAGCATCTGAATGGTACCATTACAAAAGAAAACACTTAATTGTTTTATTTCTTGTTCCCATTGTAATTTTAGATAAATGAAATAATGTAGGTGTTTAAAGACCATATCTATTGATTTTTTATTACCTGTGCCAATTCCATCAAACTATAGAATCAAAACAGCCCCTTTCTCACTGTAGATCTTGGAACCATTTGCCGCACTCTTTCACGGCGATGTACGATTTCCTTCCTCGTGTCATATCAGTTCAATTTAAAATCATTTCAGAACCATACTGTAAATATAAGTACTTTTGAATACCCCTTGTCTTGACTGGAGTTGGCTGTCTATCGATATTTAGTATAATTAGTCTATATGTGTTATAATATTTCTTACCATTAGGCCTGGAATTTCGATTGTTTCGACAAACCATTTTAAAATTTGATAGCTTTCTTGGGTTGGTTCAATAATATCCGTAAGGCGTTTGATAATTCAGGTGGATTTGTCCTTTTATCGGACATTGTCTTTTCCCTTGAATTGGTAAGGGGCATCTCTCTGTTCGCTTTTGGAATTGGAATCACAGGATTGGAAAACCAAACAGCTGGTTTAACTTATTTTGTTTTTGGAAATCTTTATTTTTTATATGATATTGTCCTATTCCATGGCTTTTTTACATTATAGGACAGACTCCCATAAAAGGCACCCTCCCAACTGGAAATTTCATTAAAATCATGCAGTTTTCCCAGTAAAGTCATACCAGCTTTAAGGCTTCCCAATTCAGCAATTTAAGTAATAACTTCAACAATCTTGGGCCTCTTCCCAATTGAAGGAAAAAAAGCCCTGTATTTGTAATGATTTATAAATAAGAAGGTATTTCTTTTTTAGGGAGGAGAATCAACACCTAGTCATGGGTCCGACAGTCCTGGAACGTTTCTTGAAGAATCGAGTTCTAGTCCTCAGAGAGAAAGAAGAGGAAGAGGGCGGGGACGTGGGAAAAGGGGTTCGAGGTCAAGAAGTGGGTCTAGAGCCACAAGATCAAGAGGGAGTGGCTCGAGGGGCAGTAGAGAGCGAAGTAGGGGACGAGGAGGGCTTCATAGAGTTATTGATCCTTTGGAGATTGGTCAGCAACGACAAGAAAGCATGAGGGTAGGTCAATCTAACAATATCTGAAAAACCTTGTTACTTTGGACCATTGGTTTCTATTCCAGAGAGTAAAAGTTTTTGAAATGAATAAGTATACTTCAGCTGCATATAAACTGTTCAGTAAAACTAGACTCCTGTAAAACGATAAAAAAGAATAAAAACACACTGAGCTATAAGCCTGTTTGTGTTTACTGTATCTTGGTTGATTGAAAATAAATTTCACAACAATAAATAATAAATGGTTTGTTAACTGCACCTCTCTTTCTCCCTAACCTTAATATAGTATTGTGACCTTGGAACCCGGTGTGGTTTTACCTTTTATTTTCATTTTAATATCAAAATCTAAAATCAATGACAAACTCACATCCAGTTTCAGATAATCACATGGCATAAATTTTGGATCATAATTGTCACAAGGAAGTGACACTTTGAATGATACAATAGAATTTTCTGAAACTCTTCAGGTATGAAAGTGCAACTAACCTCTCAAAGACACAAACACGTTCGATTAGTGAAAAACACCGTCATACATTGAGCAGTTATGCTGTCAATTTATAAACTTGCATGATCTCTACAACAATGCATTAGGTTTTCTTATTTGCATAATCATTTCACGAACATTACCTAACTCCCACTGCTGAAAAGATTTTAAGTCTTCTCATGTGAAATATGTGGAAAGGCAAATCCTCCAATACAAGAAGTCTTCATCCCACCTCTGCCACCAATGTAACAAACCGAGCAAATGAATCCCCAAAGTCACAAACACATCCAATCAGTGAACACTGTCATACAATGAGGGGTTGTGTTGACTATTTATATACCCTCATGTTCTCTACAACAGTGCATTAGGTTCCGTAATTTGCAAATGTTTTAGACGCTATCTGCATAAAGCTTTGATTATGGATTTTCAATGTCTTTATTAATTTGATATTTTCGTATATATAAGGTGAACTTAGAAAATTCTATCTCATTGTCATCTGATATTGTAAAATAATCTTTAACCCATTACCACATTTAACCAGTCTGTTGCAGACACCCCTTGAAAACATAATGGGAAAAAGAAAAAAATCCCATTTTCCAACAATTTTATCTACCATATGATACAAGGTCATTTTCCAATATCATCAAATTATGAAATGTCGTCTGAAAACTCTTTCAATTTGGGACAGTCGAAAATCTTTCGTTTGGTTAATTGTTAATACTCTTACAGCCTATGATGTGACTCCTACAGTCTGCTTTATGAAATACGTTCATGGTTATTTATTTGTTTTATTCAGGAAGAATTAGCTGCAATGAGCCGTGAGGAGATGGCAGACCTGCAACACAGCAATCAGGAGGGTTTCACCCGAGCCCTGGAGCTGACTCTCCCGACTGGTGTGTGTGTGGACATTGTAGGGAGATGCCCACAGAAGCAGAGAAAGTTTGCTGTGGGCTGGAACACTGCATTTCTCTACAACCGGTAATTGTTACATTTATAGCATTGTTTTAGACATAACTTATTTATTTTGCTAATATTCTCAGCCTAGGAGAGTTTGGATTTCCTTCCTACTACTTGGACTTCTGTCCAATTTCCTTTATAATCTCTACAAACCAATATAAGACCTTTCATAAAATTAAGAGTATTATTTACCAGAAGACATATGCAAATACATGTCAGGGATGATGTAAGCAATATTATATGTTCCCTATTCTCATTTTTACTTAGTGTGAGCTTATTTTTTCCATCTTGATAGTGAAACAAGTTCCTACTACTAAGGGTACTCAGACACAAGGTCTTCTTTGGTAGAAACAAGAAATAAACATATACAGGAACAGTGTATAAGATCACCACACATAGCTGTGGCAGAGGATCAAACCAACCTTCTGATCCTCAGTTTATTGCTCAACCACTGAACCACTCACTTCAAACATACAGAACACTAGAAAACTGATTGAAGAAAAAAGCAGTATCCATTGCATGTCTTTACTAAATAAGCAAACCATAATTGAATGAATTTTCGTTTTTCAGAATTTCCAGATTATTGTACTGGACGAGGCAGTTTTGGCCATTGCCAGAATGTACAGACGGGACATCCTGGTGTTCGACGACGAGCCTGATCAGCGAAAAGCCAACCGTCACCAAGCCTATAGGCAGTTTATACTTTGGAACCATGGACGACTGGGTGTTGGCGACAGGCGGGTTATCCCGTCTTGCTGCGTTTGGAAGATCAGGGATAAATTCCCTGATCCATTTGGACAGTATAAGGGGTTTGTTCCTGCCAGTCTGAATGGGTGGTGGTTTTTCACAGTGTAGTTACACAGAATATATATAAATGAGACAATCATTCTTTGCATATTTTTTTATGACCAATTAATAGAAATTAAACAATAAAATAGTAATTACATGAAATGTTTCTTCTATTTTCTGAAGTCAAAGAACAATGCCTAGATTTTAATTAACATCTCAAGCTGAAATATTTCTATACTTCAAATTGTTATGATTGTCATTGAAAAATGAAACCCGTTCATTGAGAGAACTCAACATATTGAGTTGAAGACAATTTCAACTTGAGATTATTAGGAATTTGACCCAAGACCTTCGGAAAAAGCTGAGAGCTAAGTCCAAAAAGAAACTTCAGTCTGAATATTGCAATTAACATCAGGAAGGTAAAGAGAATTTTCATCCTAGGGATTCCCAGAGGGTATGGTTTTAGAAACCTAAAATGAGATTAGGATGGCTTTGATAATCAACAAAGAATTTACATGGGTTTTAAAACCTAAGATAGAATGACAGAAATTATGGTAATCTAGAATTACACAGCAAGGCTTTGAGTAATCTAAAATGGCACTGCCTTGGTTTTAACATCATAAAAAGATACCAGTGTTTTGGTAGGGTATAATTATGAGATGACAAGTGATGAAGATAACCTAAATAGAGATTGCAAGTGAAAACATTGTGGGAAAAGGAAAGAATGCTCGTTATGAGCAATTTCACCTTTTCCCACAAATGTTTTCTAAAGCTGTCCTGCAACAAAGTGGTTAAAAGTCATTACTGTTTGGGAAATGGATATGAGAGATGGAAGATGTCCAAATCAAGATGCCGACATAAATATGAGAGATTGACAAACATTTCTGTAAAACCTTTTTGTGGTACGAAATGATTTCATCTAAAAAAGAAAAAAAGATGATACATGCAATACACATCATGAGTTCAAATAAAGTTATCTGAGAAACTTTCTAGTTTAACCCTTATAGTGCTCAAACCGACTTCATGCTTATGGAAAAATTACATCCAGGACAATCACAAAGTAAATTGGTGACTGGTGTGTGATATAACCAATTTGCTACTCTTAGTATTTTCATCAAAATTATGTAAAACATTTGGGAAGCAGTTGGCATAAAATCTATATTTAGAATAGCACGCAGCTTTCTAAGAGTTAATATCAGTGTTAAAAGAATGGAATATACAGCAATGTGCTAACATTTAGTCATTTAGTTATATTGGAGCCAATTCCCTCACTGAGGGCAGTCTCATCACATTTCATACTAAGAAAACTTTCTACTTATTATCAATTGAAGACGGTGTTCATTTTCCTTACTAGTACATTAACTTGACAAAAAAATAAGCATATTCATTTAAATCTTGAAACTTGGGCAGCATGAATTTCTTAGGTGGGCGGAGGTTCTATTGGAGCCAGGTGTTTAGAGAGTAATCGTGGATCCTCTGCTTCAATTACTCTTTTCCTCATTCCAACTTTGTCATTTATCCTCTGAACAAGAGCGTCCTCTATGATAGAGTCGATATACTTGTACGTCTTCTTCTCTTTTTCCTGATACACCGATTAGCGACAGCTCTTCTTATTCCAAACTCTTTTCAGCCTTGAGGAAAAAAACAAGTTGATTTTCTTAGCATGTTAAGTAGTGTTTATAGCATTTGTATAAAATTAGTCTAGAAACAGGTTTCATCTTCTGATGCATAGATTCCAGCTTTCAGTAATTGCTAAATTGTTACAGCATGTTGATATAACACAGTGGAGGGGTTAAATTAAAATCACATTTCAAGTCTTGCCAAAATGTTATCCTGTTCAGGGGGTCTAGAGAGACCCCTGTACTAAGACGCATCACAGCATGATATCGCTTGTTGTTCACCTACGCACTGCATCATAGTAGAAATTTACCCAAAGAAATAGTTTATTAAGTATAACCCCAGGAATTGTTTGTGACATGTAATTACTACAACAAAGTCTAATTTCACATTTGAATCAATGTCCAGCTAGAAAAAAAGATAAATATACAGGAGTTTTTCATAGAAATACAATATCTGTGCAAGCTTGTACATGTCGTTTGAGTACTAGCTTGTGACTGTCATCACAGCAGCGTCTCCATTAAAAGGTTGATTTACCCACAATCCTTTAGCAAAAGTACACAGGTTAGTGCAAAGCTTTCGAACACAATGCAAATGCTATATTCAAAGATTTATTTAAATGCATAGCTTTTTTACTCATATCAGCAGACTTTAATTTTAGTTTAAAAACAAGCCTAATTTGTAACAATTCTAATCATTTATGACCTGGGTACCTTAATGTGCCGTCTTTGTTCATCAGAGGTGCTCTATTCACATTCATATTGTGATCCAATACTGCCAACAAGTTCCTCACTCTGTATACTGGTGGAGTGTAGGCATATCTCTTAGCACAATACATAAGGATATGTTGATGAAATCCTTCTAGGTCAGAGGTGCTCCTAAAGATAGAAAAAAATATATGGCACACTATCTAAATGGGTCTATAATGTAAAACAATATCTTTTTGTGCAAATCAGATGAGAAATGGCCCATGACTTGGTAAAAAAATCATTTTGATGAAGTATTTACTGTAGCATAACACCTGCATTTTCACATAATCAAATAGGATAATGGATGCAGGTGAGCTACCATAAATCTTCATACTTTCATAACCAATACATTCTTGATAAGTTCTTTTACAAACAGAAACTGGGTTGTTAATGTTTGTATTGTGGGCCTTCAGTCTTCAAGAAATGTGTTTTTAATGAGTGCAATCAAAAAGTAGGTCCAGTTTCTTAGTTCCAGTAGTTGCATGACTATTTATCTAAGACATGTTTTTGAACTTCCAAATCTTGATTTTTACATTAGAATTCTTAGACTTTTCTTTGAAATAGTCTCCTCTGACCGTGTGATCACTTTGAGGCCAATCTGGTCCTCTTATTTCATTTGTGCAATCTAGTTGAGTTTTATAGATTATAAGTGATGATTGAACAAAAAAATTTGTACCTAAAATTCAGGTAATAATGAACATTGTTGAGAAGTCTTTTGTCAAGGACTACAGATGCCAAGTTCCTTAAGGCTTTGCAATCTTGAGCTGGGTCCAACCACTCTTTTTCTCGGTTTTCTTCTGGCAATGGGCCATGCAGGCATCTACAAGAGCCGCTACCATGAGGTAAGATCCATTCATGGGTATTTGTTACATGATGTAAAACACCTCTCCATATGGACTGAAACCATAATGCAAATTCACAAAATAATTTCCTAGCAGAAAGAGACTGCCGTTAAAACAAGAACACAAAATGCAAGAACAATATAATAGTAAGTAAGGGGTTGTAATGATTTCTTTATCAATGGCACTAAACACCATTTAGTATTTCGGTTATTTCATGGCTTCCCTGGATTTCTCCAGTGCTTACACAAACTATCTTAAGGTCACTGGTGCTGACTGAAGCTTTCACCTTAGCGTCACAAGTCCTACATCATGGGTGAAAGTGGCCCTTATTAACTCATCTTGATGTAAATTACCAAATAAAGGTCGTCATCTTCATAGGTATTGTCCCCGTGAAAATCTAATGATAGCAGATGATGTTACTATATAATGTATACTAAACCTATTTACCAGATGTGGTAGAAATCTAATCATGAATGAAAATGCTTTAACGAGTAAGTCTGTGGATAACCAAATTTTCAAAGGACTTATGACAAACTGAATGACTTGTTGGTAATCAATCTAAAAATTGCTCTGCATGAAAAGTATCTTGATCTCTTTCTTACTGTTTGCATGGTGGCTAAATCGCACCAAAACACTCTGAGTAATAGTGCATACCGATAGAAGCTGGAAAGTAACAGAAATAAGTACCATAAACTCGCTGTAAGTCTCTGCCTCTTTACAAGCAAACCAAAAATGATTTACAATGTCTCTATTCCACTTCATGAGTATTGCATTCTCTTTCTTCTGTGACAACTGAAAAGATATAACAAGGTGAAATGGTGTTTAGATCAAAAGGGACTACTAAGCCTCAGTTTTGCACATTTAATGTCATGTGACATGCAGTCAATAAACAATGATAATACTCAGTCTGATACGCTTAACTATGAACAAATTGAAAGTGACAGAGAAACTGCATTGAACAGAGTTCACATTAAGCAGTTTGAGCTAAGCTCAGAAAGATGCGAACAACAGTCACATTATTATGACATAATGGTCCAGTTACTGCAATGCCACACAGGGAGTTTACTTTGTATATAAAACAGTAAGAATGAAGAGACACTGAAATTTTGTGCACTTTTCTTTCTGAAAATTGACCTCAAATGTAATCTTCTTTAAAAATTACTTACCTTGACTAGTTTCTTCCCCAAATTCTTTGCAACATGCCAAATGTCATGGGAATGTTTCACAGCTGGATACCTGGATTCTGCAACAAAATAAATATGAGGCTAACATATTACAGAGCCTTCAAAAGGCTTCACATAAAAGGCCTGTATCTTCAACACTAAGAATATATCCAACCATTTGCATCTTTTTCTGGTCAAGAAAAAATTGTCACACGGATGAAAACCAGCTATTCTGCAATTGATTCTACATGATGTAGTTTCAAGGCTCAGATTTCATATAATTGTAGTGATCTATATTCCGGCCTTGTTGAATCAATTCAAATCAACAAAACACTACTAGAATGCTCAGAATGTTTTTAAGAAATGGCTTTTATACAAATTGTTACAAACATCCTACAAATTACAAATTGGATCATTTTAAATATAATCTTTAGGGTTTTTTTTAGTGGAGGGGGGGGGTGTTGGTAAATGTATACAATGAAAACAAAAGAGTGCTCAGGAATTCAAAAAGCACCAGAAAATAAAGAGGGCCAAGATGATGTGAAATGGACACCAAGAGGAAGGGACCCTTTCACCAACAGTTTACACAAATCAACATGTCTGTGAGACTTAATTACATTATTCAACTGATATTTGTAATAAACATGCATTCAAGATATGTTGATGAGTTCTTCATTCCCTGCTTTGTGTTCTCTATTAACATTGTACATATATTTCTGATATATACCTAAATGTGTTATCTTGATAGGCACTACATGAGAGAGGTTTAGACATTGTTATAACTGAAATGAATGACAGTCCCCTTACATATGATAGAACTATACTCACTCATTAAAGCTCCAATGCCCAAATGTGCATCGGTAACAACCTCGCCAACAACTACCCCTTTCTCTTCCAACTCATCCATAGCTGCCTGAAAACCAAACTTCTCCATGTTTGCCGACTTCCTATCTGTCATGCGTTTATCCACAGTCTTTAAACATAAAATCTTTTTCGTTTCTTTTTCCATAAGCGTATAACTGCAGTATTGGGCACAGTACCCTGGTGTGTCATTGCGTCCATCCCCTAAAACAGAATAGAATGAACGTGGTATTACCAAGAAACATATGTAAGAAACGACTTCTTCAAATTAAATGTAGAAAGGGAAAGGAAATATGATGGAATTTATATTATTTTTTTTTAATATTGTATCATATCTCTTTTCAAGGAGGCATATTAACTAAGTTCATCAATAGAAAACCTGAATCTATTCTCTGGCTCTACAATTTCAATTTGAATTTTGCCCTAATCATTTTTTATAAGAATGTATCTTGTATTAAAAGAAATGTATTTGTGTATGTTGTAAAGATGAGTCGAAAGCATCGAATATTGAATAAAGTATTCTTATTACTATTATTAAATCTAGTGAATATAAATAACAGATGTGATTGCACCCTGATAAATTTGCCACATAGGTCACAATTATGATTTCATAATTCAAAGAATACCATAACATATTTCATACAATGAAAAGGAGTCATGAATGTCTTACCGAGAACAATCCTAAAGGAATTGAGTGTTTCCCTCTGGTGAGTCGCCCAGTACCTGTCAATGGTGGGAACAATGTATCTTGACTGAATCCTGTGGAATTGGTCGGCGGATGGGAATTTCAGGTGAAGCATATCTGCCCATAGGGCCATCTTTCCGAAATTATTTCCGGATGTTAGGACTGTTGCACAAATCAGGAAATCACCACTGTGTAGGCGCTTGTTCAAAACTGCTTGCGAACACCAATTCCCACTACTATGCCCGTCTTCACAAACCTGCAAAAAACAATTGCATCATGATATAATACTGATACATATACTTTTCAATAATCTTGACAGACATGGCTTCAATACACATGTTTATCACGATCCGGAAGAACCTGTGTGTCAATTCCAAAGTGTGATTGTTTTCGTTTTACTGATTCTATTGGAAAATATCAGATAACAAACATCTTACTCTACTAGTTTATGAGGTAGAACATACCCATTTCATATACAATGCTGACCCAACAAAGTTCTCGATCATCTTAACACTCTTAGGACAACCAACTGTCGTGCAATGCTCAACATGAATGTTAGCCAGTCTTTTAAGTTCATCAAGATCTACAATGCATTTTGTAGACTCGCTCAATGCAGCGCACTGGTCATTAGTTGTCACTTTTGTTCCTTGAATTTGTCCAGTCACCATATCGTCCAGTTCTTTCCCTTCATCTATTGTGTCAGTGGTCAATTTCCATTCCGAACTCCGCCTCCTCAAAGGCTACATCCTCTGCCAGCTGGCTTATATCCTTTGGACTGAAATCAAAGGTAGAATTCAGACATGGAAGCAAGCCCTGGTAAAAGCATAAACATTTTCCCGAGAAAGTCTCCAGACTGACTTACTGAATTTTGATAATTCTATCTGCCTTGGCCAGCCCTTAAAGAAAGTCAAGTTTGGAATCTTCCTCAATCAATATAAATATGGCATCACAAAATAACTGAAATAATGTTGATATGACGCTAAACCCTGTAAATACCAACTATTACAAAAAGAAGGCCAGATCAACACTTTTCTGAAAAACAGGAGCAGCAGGTTTGTGCCTGGTGATGTCAATAATGTTAAATTGGAAAGGTTAAATTTTCAATGAAAATGCAGACGCCATACTCACAGCACTGCTTCAATGGTAAAACTTGGTTCGTAATCTGGGTCTTCAGATTCGTCTGTCTCAGCAACAGTTATATCGATGGACAAACTGGAATATACAAATTATTGATCTCCATAGGTAGCTGTGACAGTTTATAATTCATTTTCCTTCCAAAGATTACTTTGCAAAGGAAAACTGACCTCAATAAACAGACAGTTTCATTTCCTTATTAATACAAAATTATACATATAACATATTGTACATTTCTCTACCAAGGATTTCAAATTGGTTGTCCATTGCAATTGCATAATGTCATGGACCTAAAACTATGACATTGACCAACATCATACATTGCTAGGTTCTACCTGGCCGCAAAATGATGTTTAAATCTCTGCCTACTGTATTTAATAGGTTCAGTGGTCAATATATAATATTCATTTGATACAAAATGCTTTGGGCCAGAGGAACAGTTGTTTTCTCTAACCTTCTTTTTATGCAGTGTGGATGAAAATAAAGGATTCTACATCATTCTTTTCACAACTTGTGAAATTGGATAAGTACTTACTCAAATGGGTCCATAAAGGAAGTTTCTAATTTCTTCACTTCTAATTGTCTACCTGTCTTTGAACTTTTTGCTTTTACATCATGTGATCTGTAACAAGAATTTTTTTTTACACTTGAATGTCAAATTTTAGAACTGTAGCAGCAACTTGGAAGTACCATGCCCCCAACACATTTTTTAAAAACATATTTTAGTAAGTGTACATGCATATATAATGAAATTCAATAAAGAATTGTGTCCATATTTTCACACTGCAGACAATATGATAAAAACACACTAATTTTGAACGTTAATTAATTAACTTCAGGGCACAGTGCCAAGTGTGTGTCACAGAGCTCTTTCCTGTATATGTGACTGATTTCTTGGTATCAGACAGTATTTAACATAAGATATATACATACCCAGACAGAATGTGTCCATTACTGTCTTCAGAATTTACCATTTCTTCAAAACCTGAAAACTGATGTTGGTCCCTGCAAATATTGAAAATCAAGAAAAAATATATAAATGCTTTTTTATTTTCCACAAGACGTTGTTTGTTTTTCTTTTTCGATAAATAGAAAAAATGAAACATCAACATAAAACTTGTAATCAGCATGCTAAAAAGCCCCATGTCATTTCAGATGATTTACAGAAAAGTTAAGTTATAATGTGGCAAAATGCTATATTTCTACATATATAGTAAAATAAGTTACCATAGCTTTGATGTTAGGGAAATCACATGGACAATGTCCATCTTATTTAATTTGAAAGCATTGAAATGGTTTTGCTGGAACTGTCATTTACTGTCTTAACTAGGCAAACTAATATATCATATTCATATTCACAATTTTGTTTAAAAATATCAAGTCTTACAATTCTGACTCTGGGCCTGACACACCAGATACTGATGGAGTTCCAGCTTCAGCTACACATCTTGCCACGGCACTTTGTGCTGGTGTTGACGCTATCCGTTGTATTTGTTGAGAGTGTATGTCACCTTTTCCAGAAGACTTCCGGTAACTGAAAAGAATAAGAAGAGATATTGCAAAATGCAAAGGTATCTCATTATAACAAAAACAAAACCCCCGATTATGGCAAATTGGTTTGAAAAATGATTCCTCCTGTATAAAGCATTTGGTTTAAAGATAGAAAAAAAAGACATCCTTAA
Source organism: Cerastoderma edule (assembly GCA_947846245.1). Classification (NCBI taxonomy): domain Eukaryota; kingdom Metazoa; phylum Mollusca; class Bivalvia; order Cardiida; family Cardiidae; genus Cerastoderma; species Cerastoderma edule. The sequence goes on along the minus strand of OX401422.1, from coordinate 21,183,358 downwards.
AATTCTAATCACTCTTGCAACATGTGCTTTACTGCATACATTCTTCTTCCAAAATGATGTTGGCTCTCTATTCTCAGGTATTCCAAAGCTTATTATGAAGCCTCTATTATATTTCAAAAAACAATTGTTATTCTAAACGTGTACAGAGAAATAACTTGCCAACTGGTAACAGGTTCAAGTTGAGTTCAACTTAATTATTCAATGTTATTATGGGTCCCATTTTGTCATTATAGCATGTGTCTCAAAGAAAAAGAAATATGTTCAAAAATACTCAGAGAATGTCACCCAAACATTGTCTACGCACTTCCTGTATATCACATTACCATCCAACTACAAAAGCTTGGTACAGACTTGCACCATATTCATTGGTGTGGGGATTACTGTGTCTGTTTCCAACATTGGTTAGATGGCTATTATGGCCTTGTGTTTACTCTGTCAGGCCAACCCATCTTGCTGTAGGAGCTTCCCTGTTGGAAACTGGATTTAACAAAAGTGGGTCAATAGGCATTATTCATGACAGTTTATAGGCCTATATAGCTTTTTTCGCTTAATTCTACCATGAAAAATGGGCATCATGCCACTTTAACCAAGGGATATCTCCGAATCCAAAGGATTGGTCCGAGAATTGGCCGAAAACCTTTCATATCATATGTCATCAATCGCCCCCCCCCCCCAAGAAAAAACATTGATTTTTAATTTCTTTCATGCATCTAACAATAGTTTATACTTTATGTGACAATACTATAACAGACCTTTTATATAGATAATATTATAACATTATGTATAAACTGATTGTTTTTGTATTCTTAGTTTTAATAATTATATTATAAATCGTCCGTTTGAAATGATTTTAGGTCTATTTGTTTCAAACTCTTCAAGAGTCCCTTTGATGTTTCCCGTATATTTAATAAAGTTGTTCTATGTTTAAAAATTCCGTTGTAAATTGGCGACTGACCTGTGATCTAACCTGTTTGCTACTCTGAGTATCTTTCCTCAACAAAATTAAGCAGGTATTTAAGGTTTAGGAAAGCAGATGACACAAAAATCTATTTTGAGAAAATTATCCAGCATTATAAGGGTCAATATATACCAGGGGAACATCCGTAAAAAATCTAATGATGTCTGCTTTTCTATCTTGTCTTGGTATCAGTCCCCCGTAGCCTGAAGTTTCCCATGATTCTGGCAGGACTATTGTGCAATAGAATAATAAATATAAAGTGTATACCAGGGGAACATCCGTAAAAAATCTAATGATTTCTTCTTTTCTATCTTGTATTGGCATCAGTCCCCCGTAGCCATCTACATCGTATTCATGGCACAGAAAACAATGCCAGCCTTCTTCATGTTCTATCTATATAAAAGAAGAGGTCAAGATGACAGTATAGGCTTTTAATGGCAATTTTTTACAAAAAAATATTTAGAAAACATTGTGGTAAAAGGAGAAATTGCTCGTAACCCACAAGGTCTTCTGCTCTATCTGAAGTATATTTTTCAATTACATCACAATTTGAAATGTCGTCTGCAAACTCTTTCGATTTGAAACAGTCCAAAATTTGTTGCTTGAGAAAGGGTTAAACCATTACCAAACAGCAACGATATCTAACCAGTTTGTTGAAGACAACTTCAAAACTTGGAAACCATTGTGGGAAAAGGAGAAAATGCTCTTAAGGAATATATCAATCATTGGATTATGTTAATGTCAAATTCATACCTTTTTAGCCATAGCATGACCTTTATGATACTCAATACAGCTAAAACAAAAAGAGCTGAAAAATAACATGTGCATGTATTAAATGATATTATTATACAAAGATCCTTAAAGACTAGTGATGGGAACAAATAATCAACTTATCATTGCAGGTCAGAATAGTCCAATTGTATAAATAATTAAGAAAATCATTTTAATTGAGCCAATGTTACTGCATTGGTGCTATTAAAAAGTGAAGATCATATTTTGTTTCATTTCGTAGTATCCCCCAAACTATAAAATGTTGAATACCTGTCAACATCCAAACATATTGCATCCAGGTGTAATCTCCATGTTTTGGTAATGTATGCCACCCTATAACCCATTACCAAACAATAATGACATCATGCATTTTCAGGTTGAGGTACAGAACTAATTGACCAGGAAAAACAATTTCTCTTTTTCAATGTATAACTTGTATAACTATTGATTGTTTGTTTCAGGCGAAGTGATTTCCGGTCGTTGTTGATATCTGATTCGACAAGAATATCGCGAGGTATGGGTGGAGTTGGTGTAGAAGAGGATTCCAAGGACAGTTATTCAGCAATCAGTGTCTATGATTGCCTATTGTGTTTTTTAAATTCCTAATGTATAAGAGCATGGAGACATTATATTGCCATAGTAAATTGACAAAAAGTTATTTGTTTGGAACCCTTAGCAAGATAGTACATTGCTAATTAAACTGTGGCCCGTTCTGAACACTACTACACTTTTTTATTCAGTTTTTCTTTTACCCGGGTTAAATGATTATTATATAAATGATTCATATTTGGCTAAATGTAATGAAAAAATTTATAATAAACACATTTGTTAGTTTACAACACGATTAACTCCTAAATGAAAAGTGTCCTTTTTGATCAGTTAGATTAAACACCTTAAGATTGGCAATCACTGGCTATTCTTTAAAACCAGCCAATCAAGCTAAATGACAATGATCATATCAGCCAATCACATGACCTGTTTGCCATGAAATTAAATAACCGTACTGTATCAATAACTAATCGTAATCATGATTGCAAGGCATGAAGGAATTGTCTTGATGTACATGAGAAGAATCACATGCTTCATACTCATGTCCATTTGATCAACATCATGTTTCCCTATCACATGTTTGGAATTATTTCACTTGTTCGCCAGACAAAACAAAGGCCACCTTTAACACATTTGTTTAGGAATTTTAGCATACCAGGGCACTACACATGTACATTTAAGAATATCAAATAATGAAACCTGATAACCAGGGCATGCAGCGTCAATTGTCATTAATTGTTCCATTAATTGGTGTCCTTAATATATAGGCTTATCATAAGAGAGTTACAACAAAAGGGGATCATACAAAACTATAACAAATTATAACAAACTGTTATACCTTAGGATATCTTAGGAACTTCTTATGGACGCTGGCTACTGATGGCCACTTTGTCCACATCTGGATCTTCATTAATGTTGTGTAGTGTCGTTATGTATTATTATATTGATAAATTTCTGTAAAAACAAATTTGAGACGATCATGTTGTGATTGGCTTTAACCCATGTTTTATAAGAGAGAAGAAAAGCTCTTTTTATATGTTGTTGTTTCTGTTGTTGTTTTGTTAATTCTTTGATTAAAGGTTTTAGCATCCATGCCTAGAAGTTCAAAGTTAAAAGAAATATGTAAGAATTTTACATTTACTGTGCACTATAATTCGTTTTGAATTATAAAATGGTTCAAATTGACTTCTTAGAAATTAACGAACTGACCGATTTGTGGGTACGAATTGGCCAAATTTGGTTGGTTACAAATTGGTTTGGGTACGAATTGACAGGGAAGCCAAACAAGTTGGATCCAGGTTAGCCGACAAGTAAATTGGTGACTGGCCTGAAATCAAACCTGATTGCTACTCTGAGTATCTTTCCACATAAAAATTAAGCAGATATTTAAGGTTTTGGAAAGCAGACCACACAAACATCTATTTTACACAAAAGATTACCCAGAATTCTAAGGGCTATTATCATCGTCTTGAACCCAGCCCTTGATTTGGTCCAAATGAGAATTATTTACTGACCTGCCACACTGTTTGTCATCACACATGGCTAAAAACCCTCCATCTCCATACACAACACAAGCCAACTGTAATATATGAACAAAACATTTAAACAACTTGTCCAAAAGATACAACTATCAACATGGTTTATGAATTCAAAATTAAAACTACATCAACACCATTTTACCAAATATTGTTTACATTTTTTCAAAAGAGTTAACATAAAACTATTCTTGTAGATTTGAAGGTACCAGGTGGGGGAATCATGAGACCAATGTTAACTATTTAATGTCAAAACAAGATGGCCTTGGGCACAGGCATTTTTCCTTTTTTCACATTCATTTGCCAATGATAGCCACATAGTGTACCCGCCATGTGTTGACCATCTAGCTTACGGTTATGGTGGTAAATGATTACCCATGCTTTATAACAGTGTTAAATTTTACACTCAGCAGAGAAATGGCAGTCGACAGGCACGAACGACCTATAAACATCGCCCCTCTACTCCAACTGCTCTGCCGAGTGTTAGACGTAACACTGGTATAAAGCTTGAGTTATCATATACAACCAGAACCTGAAACTTGATGAGCACCGCCATCTTGTTTAGACATAATATTACAAATGTTGGTCATGTGATTCTCCTGTCTGGATAGTGTGACAGGCTGGAAATATTTGCTTCCTTTAAAACACATTTTACCTTTTCAATGATTCTGTATGTATGGATGGATTTGCTTTGTTTGGTTACATCACTCCATATGTAGGAAGACCTCTAGGTTGATCTACTCCAAGGACTGGTCAAGTTGAGATAGAACAATAAGTACTCTGTAAGTCACTGATAGAGACTACCTTACATAGAAATCCAAGTATCAAACCCATATAATGGGATAATGGGAGTTAAAGTTATATACACTAACCACCAAGCCATAGAGGCACCATGAGGTAAACAATATGGGATAGGTATATGCTACTTACTATGAAGCCATCATAGTCCACTGAAAAGAGCTTTTTTTTCATATTAGGCTGCAAAAAAAAAAAAAGCATTGGTCATATGTAGTTTATCCCATTACCAAACAATAACGACATTTGACAACTTTGTTGCAGACCACTTTAGAAAACATTGTGGGAAAAGGAGAAATTGCTCGTAATGAGCAATTTTTTCCTTTTCCCACAAGGGTTTCTGCTTTATCAGAAGAATATTGTTCAATTACATCACAATTTGAAATGTCGTCTGCAAACTCTTTCAATTTGGGACAGTCGAAAATTTGTTGTTTGGGAAAGGGTTAATTCAAAACGTGTCTAATGTATCTTTTCTTTTCAAAATGAGAGGCAGTTTGGATTGCATTTGTTTCTAAGTCTTGAGAATGGTTAACTAGCATACAACAATAAGTTTAAATGTAAAATATATATATACAGCTCTTTTATAGAATTTAGATGAAACCATTGTATCATGCTTCTTCTTCTTCTTCCATTAATGTACCTGGCCCACTCTGGGGCATTTTTGTACATGAATTTTCTTTGCATCAGCATCTTTATTCATGCATTAGCATTAATTTTGAACTAAGGCTTTGCTGCATAATGAAAAGATATTTCAATCATGGAAACCCTTTACTCATTTGTTTTAATAGGTCTATTTTCAATAAATAATTGGAACCCATTCATCAATACATTCATAATAGACATTTAGATAACATCAAAATCCATGAACATGGAAATCAACACAATTTCTTCTAATATTTTCTATCTTACTAGAATTTTGTACATGTATTTTGTTTATTTAAAAGTTAAACACAATTATGTCCTTTTAGTTTGAGAATAAGTTATTCATTAAATCTTATAAAATGTATTAGCTCTTCAGACTTCTGAAATGACTTTGACCAGTAGAAACGGTTCTTAACAAGCAACTTGTACTAATCATAATACTCCCTTTCTATAAGCCGATTAAAGATATTGTTTATTAACCCTTTCCCAAACAATAACCACATGACCACTTTGTTGCAGACGACTCTGGAAAACATTGTGGGAAAAGGAGAAATTGCTCGTAATTAGCAATTTCTCCTTTTCCCGCAATGTTTTCTGCCCTATAAGAAGATTGTTTTTCAATTTCATCACATTTTAAAATGTCGTCTGCAAACTCATTTAATTTGGGACAGTCGAAAATTTGGTGTTTTGGAAAGGGTTAAGATCTTTTGGTCTCCCAAAAACTGAAGAGTAATATTTATTTCATATATTCAATTACCATTTTTTTTACATATCATTAAGCAAGTATATGGTGCAATTTAAACTGATATTTATGCATCTGCAAAAAGGTCTGTTTGCAAGTTATTATAATTTAAAATTAGGCACATATATCTATTTATAAGACACTAAATTCCAGTTCTGTTGTATTTTTAAATTGTGAAATCATAATTCTTGTTAATGGTAAAGCGATTCCATTCAAGGGGTGTTTGGTCCAACTAGAAAATATCTTGAAAGCAGAAATCAGGTCTGTTGGTATATAACACAGGGCTTGGATACTTGAGCGTACAGGTTTTTTAATCAATGCAACACACAAAACACTGCCATGATTGTTAAAATCTTTCTGATTTCTTATTTTTCTTTTTTAATAAATTCATGCTTTGGTTGAAATTGTACAACTGCACTGCTATCACACGATAAAGATTTTTACCAGAAAAGAAAAGTAATTTCAAATATATTTATAGATTGGGTTTTACATTAGTCATATCCATTCTTCATGGTTATAAAAAAACAACTTGATTATACTTTTTTAAATTAAGTTTACACACAATCATATTTTATTTGTATTCTTAACTTAGCGGTTTTGCAAGCATCTTCCTTGACTTGACTTGCACTTCCTTCAGGCCGTGCATTTCTGCAGCAATTTTGTATTGGTAGTTGTATTGGAGACGCATTGTAAATGTGTGGGATTTTAACTTTCCTGTTACCAGCAAGGTTCTTTTTGATACATCAAACATCAGACAATTTATATGAAAACAAGGTTGTTTAATCCTTAGAATGCTGGGTAATTTTCTAAAAATAGATTTTTGCATCTCCTGCTTTTCTAAACTTTAAATATCATTCAGGGATGATTTTCTCCATTCTGCTCTATAACAAAATATAAACACTTAAAAATGAGCTTCTTTGAGCATTGGGCTGCAGAAAATTGAAAAGAATGAATGTCTTTGTGACACTGATTTGATGCTCAAATACATAGCGAGATTTAAGGGGACACAGATGTTCTACAGAATATAATGTATTCCAAGTGATGGAAATAAGCCAATACGTAAAATTTATACCATTAACAAGCAATTTGCTTAGGATTTTTGCTAATAATTTGTTCATTGGTCTAAATGCTGTTTAATGTCATGTCAACTATTTTTCAGTTGTGTCACAGACTGCCTGGATTAATCAGTACTAGGCTAGGTCTCTGAAAAGTTTTGCAGAAGGACATTCCCATGAAAGAAACTGTTGGGCTCGAACACCAGACCCCGAGTTCTAATACCATCATTTTAACCCTTTCCCAAACGACATTTGACCACTTTATTGCAGACGACTTTAGAAAACATTGTGGGAAAAGGGAAATTGCTTGTAACGAGCAATTTTTCCTTTTCCCACAATGTTTTTAGCCCTATCAGAAGATTATTGTCCAATTACATCATATTTTGAAATGTCATCTGCAAACTCTTTTAATTTGGGACAGTCGAAAATTTGTTGTTTGGGAAAGGGTTAAACCGCTGGGCCATGCAGGACCCTTATTTATGAATAATGTTTAGTTTCTGTAATGAAATGAAAGTAAAAGAAAGACCATCTGTTAAGAGTTAACAGGTCTGCATAACAAATTTCTTCTTACCTTACAACTTTGACACAAGTACCCTTGAAAGAGTGGGTGTTTAATGTCCTTAGAACACCCATAATGACAACCCAGGCATCTTTCTGGGAAACCTTCACACAATAATTTATCATCATATGTGTCCTGATACTTTCTTTTCAAAGGCTTAACAACACCCTTACTTTGCTTTCCTTCTCCAATCTTCTTAAACTCCTCAATGACAAAGTCTGGCAAAGAAATTTCTGGAAAAGAGAAATGGTTTTCTACAATCCACAAATTAAATAAAGATAGACGATTCATTTGGAACAAAACAATACTTTCATTACTTACGATATGACTAAGACGAGACCTTCACATCTG
>OX401422.1:21141379-21174901 GCA_947846245.1 Cerastoderma edule | reverse complement strand
AAATGGGTTAAGACTGATCGTGCTTCCACTGTTTGCTTGAAGTAATTTTCTAAGTTTTTGGTCGGATAATGAGAGGCTATAAGCACCTCGTTTCCCAAAAAACTAAAAAAAGACAAGTGTTTCGGTAGCTGGGACTGGTAGGCGGCTCCCACTGCTCTAAAAATGGAAGCAGTCGGCCATCCTTACGTCAACGTTGTCCGGTATTTTCCCAGTACATCAGCAGTAGTACCCCGGCCCCATACTCCCTCCTCTGACAATGTTCAGGGCCGACTGAGGTGCATTGTAAGGCGCAAACGTACTTCAAATTAAGCAGAAATAAACGGATACAAATAATGACATGCGGCTAGTAAAGAGCACCCAGACCAGACTTGAAACTCCCAAATGGGCGTCCCCCACAATGTCCCCAATATCTGCAATGGCTTCCGACTGCTGATTCCACAGTCTGACCGTGAGTTGTCAAAGCATGTATGTGCTTCGAAGTGCGCCCCCCTAGAAGCTGAGGTGATGCGGATCGGGACCCGTAGCTGGCGCCGGTAACTGACCATGGATTGTCGAATCATGTTTGAGCGACAAAAAAGGTATCATGTACTTCAAAGTTCACTGCAAGAACAGAACGTAAGAATATCACGTTATTATCGTAGTTTAACGTCCCATGCTGCTGTGCTGCATGCTGGTTTCATGTTGTTCTCAAACCTAGATTAAAGATGTTGTAAAAGGAATTATTCATTTCTTCTATGAAACGATGCGTCGATTCGGGTCATATGCGCATTAACTGTCTCAGTTTCCCTCTCGGCTGGTCGAATCGGGGATTTTCCACCAAACATTTCGGCGACACCAACATAACCCACTTTCCAACTGCCCAAATTGAAAGAGTTTGCAGACGACATTTCAAAATGTGATGAAATTGAAAAATGATATTCTGATAGGGCAGAAAACATTGAGGGAAAAAGAGAAATTGCTTGTTACGAGCAATTTCTCCTTTTCCCGCAATGTTTTCCAGAGTCGTCTGCAACAGAGTGGTCAAATGTCGTTACTGTTTGGTAATGGCTTACATCCACACTCCTGTCCCTCTCAGCTTCAGACGGATTATCCCAAAGATTGTGTTCTATGGGTAAAAATGGTTGTAAATATGATTTAAAGAGCGCTTGTTTTATACTAATTGAATGTCCTAATTATAGAAAGGTCGAAAATATATGTTTTCACTGAAAAAGATTGTGAAAGGAGCATTGGCTTAATGCTTAATGAATGATCTTATATTCAATAACCCATGTTGCTAGATGGATGCAGAGTTGACCAAACGAACTGCTTGAGCAGTTTACCATATTTGCTAGACAAATGTGCCATATATATATCATGTAGTTACAAGAGGGGCTGAAAGGTGCATTGACACTCTACTTTAATATAATAACAGATCTAATATAATTGCATCCATAGAAGATGTACTATTTCAAAAAAAGATTAAAACCTAAATTAATAAGAAAGTCACTTTAGGCCAAGGTTTCCTATGAAAGGCGAGATCGGTATTAGATGTGTAATATATCGTCGCCGATACCATCTCTGCATCAAAACCAAAGTGCTAATGCCCCTTACGCCGTTTGTACACATGTACATGTTTGTCTAGCTGACGTCACAATGCTAGACCCCATCACAATTTACAAAATTCATTGATATTGAGAGGCAAATTCTTATACATCTAATTGAAACGGCAAGGGTCTAAACGTACCGTCCTTTAAGCTCCTAACAGGCTAATTCGGAAAAGAATTGTACACTGGTGCATAACATTACACTAAATTACATTGTTCTTTATTGCAAAAACAGTTACAGTTTATAGCAAGTTCCATATAATGCAATTATTCCATGACAAAGACTATATAACTCATGCACTAACTCATATTCTTATATAAAGATGGTCCGGGTGCTTTAACTGTTTTGGGATTATTTTTCTTCTGATCTGTATTTGTTTAAGGTTGCAATTTAGTTTGATGTTTTCTTATTTCAAAACTGCCAGACTGTTGAGATATTTGTACTACATCTAGATTCCAATTGAAACCACTTTTGTTTTACTGCCTCTCTGATAGCAGTTTGTGTTTGCCGTTTGTACCATCGCAGTATCGGCGATCTGTCCTTTAAATAACACGTGCTCCTAAACAAACATCCACGAGTCTGTTTTCAGAGAACCCGAATGACCCGTGTACTCACAACTCTCTTGTTCGATCGCTTTGATCTGTGCTTTTAATTCTGTTTTTAACTTTTTAGCCATTAGTATGCTGGGTAGTTATCTTGAAATAGATTTCTGTGTCGTCTGCTTTCCAAAACGTTAATCATCTAATTAACTTGGCGGCTGGCCTTTGATCTAGCCTGTTTGCGTGAGCATGAAGTCGGTTCCAGCATTTTAATGTTTAAATTCGTGCCACAAAACGGCTCCTGCCCCATAACGGATTGATGCAGACAAATTTCAAAACTATTGCAGGGTTCGGTCGTTTGAAACAACCCATTTGTTAGTGCCGATTGACATCCAACCACGGCTGGTGAACGCTCTGCCACACCACCGCGGTGCTGACAACGAAGTCGGTTGCACAACTTCCGGTTTAGCAATTTTAGGACAGGTTGTTTGCCATTTTCCTACATTTTGAGAAATGTAATCGAAAATCTAAAAACATTATTCAACCATTATCGAATCCAATCGCCTATTGGGAAAGTTTCAGTTTTGAACTCGATGAATTGGCTGAGAAATTGGCGTAATTTTCCGAAATCTCAGCCAATTCCACGAGCTCAAAACTGAGACTTTACCTATAGGCGGTTGGTTTCAATTACGGTTGAATCATGGTTTCTGATTTTTGATTACTCGTCTGAAATTGCATAAAAATGGGAAAATAAACTACCCTAAAACCGCTAAACCGGAAGTTGCGCAACCGATTTCGTCGTCAGCACCGCGGTGGTGTTGCAGAGCGTTCACAAGCCGTGTTAACGCCGCCTCATAGATAGCCACTGCCAAAGATTCACTTGATTGTTTCTATCCAAAGTTCTGATACCTGCCTTAGACATGCCCCGTTTTCAATCCGTCTAGGAGGTGTTGTAGTCTGCATAAAAATGTTGGTGATACAACCAGTTTGCTCTGATATTCTTCCCGATCGCTTTAGGGAAGGTTCTGTCTACCCTAGTACACGAGTATGTTTCTCCAAAACAATCTGTCTGTAGTAGGATGAATGCACAGAATAACAATATATCCTGTAATGTATCAGCTTTGGACAAGACGTTTATTTATGAGAGTTATCTTCCTTTAACCATAATTCAACTTACTAAACAAGACCGAACGCATACATACATTGGCAATATTTGACGGTCGGCATTAATTCATCCCTATTACAGTGACGCACCGCTTAGAGGTACGTTGAATTATTCATAAGTAGGCGGAGCCACAAAACTATTTATATACAACAACTACCATGTAGATTAAGGTTTCGCGTAGAAAAGGATGGTAAAATTTGATATCAAGTCTCCCCTATGATTGAATATATATACGCTGACTACAAATATAATTGATTTGATAACTGGGAAAGAACAACATGGCAAATGAGATGTGTACATTTTATTCATTTTACGTGTAAGATTTTCCCCTGTTAACGGAAGGTTCTTGTTTTTCCCTCAACGTTTTCATCAGCCGTCTGCAACAAAATGGTCAAATGTTGTTATTGATTGGTCGTTTGTTAATAAAGGTAAACTCTGCAGCGAGGTATGATACATGCAAGTGACCTGGCGAAACAATAACACCCTTATTACAGGTACATATCGCCCCTATCAAAGATAGAAATAACCCCTATCAAAGGTACGGATACAAATCACCCCTATTAAGGGTACAGATCGCCCCTATTAGAGGTACAGATCGCCCCTATTAGAGGTACAAATCACCCCTATTAAGGGTACAGATCGCCCCTATTATATAGAGGTACAGATCACCCCTATTAGAGGTACAAATCACTCCTATTAAAGGTACAAATCACCCCTATTAAAGGTACAGATCACCCCTATTAAAGGTACAGATCGCCCCTATTAGAGGTACAGATCACCCCTATTAGAGGTACAAATGACCCCTATTAGAGGTACAGATCGCCCCTATTAGAGGTACAGATCGCCCCTATTAGAGGTACAAATCACCCCTATTAAAGGTACAAATCCTTATCAAAAGTACAAATCGTCCCTATTACAGGTACATATCACCCCTACTACAGGTACAAATCACCCCTATTAAAGGTACAGATCGCCCCTATTAGAGGTACAGATCGCCCCTATTAAAGGTACAGATCATCACCCCTATTTAAGGTACAAATCACTCCTATTAAAGGTACAAATCATCCCCCTATTAAAGGTACAGATCACCCCTATTAAAGGTACAGATCGCCCCTATTAGAGGTACAGATCACCCCTATTAGAGGTACAAATCCCTATTAGAGGTACAGATCGCCCCTATTAGAGGTACAGATCGCCCCTATTAGAGGTACAAATCACCCCTATTAAAGGTACAAATCCTTATCAAAAGTACAAATCGTCCCTATTACAGGCACATATCACCCCTACTACAGGTACAAATCACCCCTATTAAAGGTACAGATCGCCCCTATTAGAGGTACAGATCGCCCCTATTAAAGGTACAAATCACCCCTATTAAAGGTACAAATCCTTATCAAAAGTACAAATCGTCCCCATTACAGGTACATATCACCCCTATTACAGGTACAAATCACCCCTATTAAAGGTACAGATCGCCCCTATTAGAGGTACAGATCGCCCCTATTAGAGGTACAGATCGCCCCTATTAGAGATACAGATCGCCCCTATTAGAGGTACAAATCACCCCTATTAGAGGTACAAATCATTCCTATCAAAGGTACCGATCGCCCCTATTAGAGGTACAAATCACCCCTATTACAGGTACAAATAACCCCTATTAAAGGTGGAAAGACCCCTATTGAAGGTACAGATCACCCCTATTGCAGAAACATTTCGCCCCTATTAAAGGTACAAATAACCCTTATCAAACGTACAGACCACCCCTATTAAAGGTACAGATCGCCCCTATTGAGGGTACAGTTCACCCCTACTTAAGGTACAAATAACGACTATCTAAGGTACATATCATCCCTATTAAAGGTACAAATAACCCCTATTTAAGGTAAAGATCACCCCTATTACAGGTACAGATCACCCCTATTAAAGGTACAAATAACCCCATAAAAGGAACAAATCCCGCCTATTAAAGATACAGATCACCCCTATTGAAGATACAGATCACGCATATTGATGGTACAGATCATCCCTATTAAAGGTAAATATCGCCCCTATTAAAGGTACAGATCACCCCTATTGAAGGTAAAGATCATCCCTATTAAAGGTACAGATCATCCCTTTTGAATAATTAAAGGTACAGATCACCCCTATTAAAGGTACACAAAGCCTCTATGAAAGGTACAGTACAGATCACCCCATTAAAGGTACAGATCACCCCTATTGAATATACAGACCACCCCTATTGAAGGTACAGGTCACCCCTATTGAAGGAACAAATCACACCTATTAAGATCGCCCCCCCTATTGAAGGTACAGATCACCCCTATTAAAGGTACAGTCGCCCCTATTGAGGTACAGATCGCCCCTATTAGGGGTACAAATCACCCCTATTAAAGGAACACATCCTTATTAAAGGTACAGATCGCCCCTATTAGAGGTACAGATCGCCCCTATTAGAGGTACAAATCGCCCCTATTACAGGTACAAATCATCCCTATTAAGGATACAGATCGCCCCTATTAGAGGTACAGATCGCCCCTATTAGAGGTACAAATCACCCCTATTAAAGGTACAAATCACCCCTATTAAAGGTACAGATCACCCCTATTAAAGGTACAGATCGCCCCTATTAGAGGTACAGATCGCCCCTATTAGAGGTACAAATCACCCCTATTAAAAGTACAAATCCTTATTAAAAGTACGAATCGCCCCTATTACAGGTTCAAATCACCCCTATTACAGGTACAAATCACCCCTATCAAATATCACCCCTTATTAAGCCCGCATTGGATGAGACAGACACCTGGTGTCGATTTATGTTGAAGGTACATGCCTTAAGTAAACTTATAGCTATAAACACTGAAGGTCAGACCTTTGGTTGATGAGCAATGGTTAGGTTTCGGACCCAAGACCGGGTTATGAGTCTTAAATAAGCGATATGTTTATGGTTTAGAGGCATTTGACCCCGCATTGGACTAGCAAAACGCCTAATGTCGATATTTTTTGTAGGTACATGTCCAAAATACAATTCTAGTCTAAAACACTGAAGATCAGACCTTTGGTTGATGAGCAATGGCTAGGTTTCGGACCCAAGACCGGGTTATGAGTCTTTAATAAGCGATATGTTTATGGTTAAGAGGCATTTAAGCCCGCATTGGACTAGACAAACACCTAATGTCGATATATGTTGTGGGTACATGTCCAAAATACAATTCTAGGCTAAAACACTGAAGATCATCAGACCTTTGGTTGGTGAACAATGGCTAGGTTTCGGACCCAAGACCGGGTTATGAGTCTTAAATAAGCGATATGTTGATGGTTTAGAAGCTTTTAAGCCCGCAGTGGATGAGATAGATTCCTGATGTCGATATATGTTGTAGGTTCATGTCCTAAGTACAATTCTAGCCTAGAACGCTGGAGAACAGACCTTTGGTTGATGGGCAATAGCTAGGTTGCGGACCCAAGACCGGTTGTATGAGTCTTTAATATATGTTGATGGTTTAGAGGCATTTAGCCCGCATTGGATTAGATAGACATCTGATATTGATATATGTTGTAGGTACATGTCCTGAATACAATTCAAGCCTAAAACACTGAAGATCAGACCTTTGGGTTGATGAGCATTGGCTAGGTTTCTGACCCAAGACTGGGTTATGGGTCTTAAATGAACGATATGTTGATTGTTTAGACTTTAGAGGCATTTAGCCCGCATTGGATTAGATAGACATCTGATATTGATATATGTTGTAGGTACATGTCCTGAATACAATTCTAGCCTAAAACACTGAAGATCAGACCTTTGGGTTGATGAGCATTGGCTAGGTTTCGGACCCAAGACCGGGTTATGAGTCTTAAATAAGCGATATGTTTATGGTTTAAGAAGCCTTTTAAGCCCCGCATTGGATGAGACAGACACCTGATGTCGATATATGTTGTAGGTACATGTCCCTAGTACAATTCTAGCCTAGAACACTGAAAATCAGACCTTTGGTTGATGAGCAATGGCTAAGTTTGGACCCAAGACCGGTTG
Organism: Cerastoderma edule; assembly: GCA_947846245.1. Taxonomy (NCBI): domain Eukaryota; kingdom Metazoa; phylum Mollusca; class Bivalvia; order Cardiida; family Cardiidae; genus Cerastoderma; species Cerastoderma edule. The sequence goes on along the minus strand of OX401422.1, from coordinate 21,167,586 downwards.
TATGAGTCTTAAATAAGCGATATGTTGATTGTTGAGAGGCCTTTAAGCCAGCATTAGATGGGATAGACATCTGATATTAATATATGTTGTACAATACAAGTCCAAAGCGCCAAAAAAAGGCCTTTGGTTGATGAGCAATGGCTATGTTTCTACCCAAGACCGTTAAAAAAAGAGTTTGGAACTGTGAATTTTGAGCGATATTCTGCGGTCATATTCTCAGATTATCGTCAGTTGCTACTTATGAAACGTACTTATATTTATAGACATGGTTTTTCTGTTTATGTACATATTAAGACATTTTTAATTCGAGCATTGGCTAAGCGCCGTGCGGGGTTCAAACCTGGGCCTGAAATTGACGGGAAATATGCCTTGATTGAATATGAGGAGACAGCAGAAAGCGGATCGGATGAGACTGGTCTCTGATCTTGATCCCTGTTGTAGGTAAATGTCGTAGGTATGATTATAGCCTAGTAAGCCGGTGGGTGGACCCTTGGTTTGGGAGCAATGGCTTGTGTTGGGGATCAAACCCGTGTGAAATGCAAGTTGAAAAAAGACGTATTTTTTGGAATGCTATTTTTTTGCATTATTTATTCAATTTCTAGATGATCAGAGAGGTTATTCTTGTGAAATGTTTCTATAACATTTTAGTTGAACCTTATATGAAAGCAGCGGTATAAAAAATGATGTCGTACACCTGTTCGTCTGTCCGTACTTTTGTACTTCTGTGATTTTGGCCAAGTTTTAGAATGTATTGTGAGAAAAGAAGACAACATATTCTTTTAAAAATTATATGTTCTTTTAGCTTTAGGAATCTACATGTATATAGAAAATATTAAAGATTTGGTTCGACCCGAGTTTCAACAAGGTGTATGCAGTAGTTCGTCTGATCGTACAGGCGTCCGTACGTGGCCGGGTAACTTCTGATATGTTAAAATGACCAAGTTTAGGAAAGTATTGTGGGAAAAGTATGTAAGTTATAGACTTAAACCTTTTTTTTAATATACCCCAATCAGTGACAATTGTCTGAGTTAATCCTGTGCAAATAGGTAGTAATTAAGGGTGACCAACTTCCCCGTGATATACAGGCTCGATCGGTCATTTTTGGCGCATATGGTTAACCCAGGTGGTCACCCTTATACCCGTTCCTACTATCGGCGCTTCGATCCGATGGAAAGCGATGTTTTTTCTTTGTCTGTCTGTTTCATCGGGTCTCTAATGCATGGTGAATTACTCCCATAAACGGTCAATGTAATTTCAAAGTCGTCTGCTGCTGATGGAATTCTTTCATTTAGGCCCAAAACAGTCTCTCTGTGTAGAATGGATGAGTAATCATAAGCATATCATAATCAAAGGTGTTGAGAAGATTTTCAGTGTGAGAAAGGGATGAATTACTCATACATTTATACACGGTCAATGTAACTTCAAAGTCGTCTGCTGCTGGTGTCATTCTTTTAAATTGGCTCGAGAACAGTCTTTCTGGACAGAATTGGGGAGCAAATTACCCGCATATGGACAACTACATGTGTTGTGAAGATTTTCAAGGTAAGAAAAGGAGGAATTAGTCATATATACAGATATTCATACTGTCAATGTTATTTCAAAGCCGTCTGCTGCTAAATTCGTTATTTCAAGTTTTCCATAAGCCATTGCCCATGCTCATTGCTCAGGAATTCTTCACAAACATGTTGACACTCGCTGCATCTAGCCCGCCAAAATTTCTAGCTGGAATTGCCATTAATCAGTTTTATGGTCTAATGACGACGGCGCCCTAATTGTACAGAGATTGCCTAACCCTAACCCTTACCCTGATTTCCAGTGTGAGAAAAGGAGAAACTACTCATATATAGATGCGGTCAATGTTGAATTCTTTCAAATTGGCCTGAAAACAATCTCTCCATGTAAAATTGGAAATTATCATCAGCCTATGATTGCTACGGTGTTGAGAAGATTATCTCGAATTATCGCCAGCTGCTACTTATGAAATCAACTTATTTTTGTAGACATGGGTTATGTACATATGAAGACATTTTCAATACGAGCATTGGCTAAGCGCCGTTCGGGGTTCAAACATGGGTCTGAAATTGACGGGAAATATGCCTTGATTGATTATGAAGAGACAACAGAAAGCGTATCGGATGAGACTGGTCTCTGATCTTGATGTTTGTTGTAGGTAAATGTCGTAGGTACGATTATAGCCTAGTAAGCCGGTGGGTCGACCCTTGGTTTGGAAGCAATGGCTTGTTTTGAGGATCAAACCCGTGTAAAATGCAAGTTGAACAAAAGCGTATTTTGTGCATTTTTATTCAATTTCTAGATGATCAGAGAGGTTATTCTTGTGAAATGTTTCTATAACATTTTAGTTGAACCTCATATGAAAGCAGCGATATACCAAAAAGAAGTCGTACACCTGTCCGTCTGTCTGTACAGGTGTCCGTACGAGGAGGTAAGTGGTGACTTTTGTGATTTTGGACAAGTTTGAGAATGTATTGTAAGAAAAGTAAAAATAATCACACCTATTAAAGGTACAGATCATACCTATAAAAGGTACGGATCACACCTATTAAAGGTACAGATCACCTATATTCAAGGTACAGATCACCCCTATTTAAGGTAAAGATCATCCCTATTAAAGGTACAGATCATCCATTTTGAATAATCAAAGGTACAGATCACCCCTATTAAAGGTACACACATACCCTATTAAAGGTACAGATCACCCCATTAAAGGTACAGATCACCCCTATTGAATATACAAATCCCCCCTATTGAAGATACAGACCACCCCTATTGAAAGTACAGATCACCCCTATTGAAGGTACGGATCACACCTATTAAAGGTAGAGATCTCCCCTATAAAAGGTACAGATCATCCCTATTAAAGGTACAGATCACCCCTATTAAAGGTACAGATCACACCTATTAAAGGTACAGATCACACCTATAAAAGGTACGGATCACACCTATTAAAGGTAGAGATCTCCCCTATAAAAGGTACAGATCACCCCTATAAAAGGTACAGATCACCCCTATAAAAGGTACAGATCACACCTATTAAAGGTACAGATAACCCCTATTAAAGTTACAGATCTCCCCTATAAAAGGTACAGATCACCCCTATTAAAGGTACAGATCACCCCTATTAAAGGTACAGATCTTTCCTATTAAAGGTACAGACCACCACTATTAAAAGTACAGATCACCCCTATTAAAGGTACAGATCACCGCTATTAAAGGTACAATAACCCCTATTAAAGGCACAGAGCACCCCTATTTAAGGTACAGATCACCCCTATTAAAGGTAAAGATCATCCCTATTAAAGGTACAGATCATCCCTTTTGAATAATTAAAGGTACAGATCACCCCTATCAAAGGTACACACAACCCCTATTAATGGTACAGATCATCCCATTAAAGGTACAGATCACCCCTATTGAATATACAGACCACCCCTATTGAAGGTACGGATCACCCCTATTGAAGGTACAGATCACACCTATAAAAGTACAGATAACCCCTATAAAAGGTAGAGATCACCCCTATAAAAGGTACAGATCACCCCTATTAAAGGTACAGATCACACCTATTAAAGGTACAGATCATCCCTATCAAGGGTTCAGATCACCCCTATTAAAGGTACAGATCACCCCTATAAAAGGTACAGATCACCACTATTAAAAGTACAGATCACCCCCATTAAAGGTACAGATCACCCCTATTAAAGGTACAGATAACCCCTATAAAAGGTACATATCGCCCTTTTTAAAGGTACAGATCACCCCTATTATAGGTACAAACCATCCCTTTTGAAGGTACACATCACCCCTATTGCAGGTACAAATCAACCATATTACAGGTACAGATCACCCCTATTTAAGGAACATATCACCCCTATTGAAGGTACATATCGCCCCTATTGAAGGTACATATCGCCCCTCTTGAGGGTACATATCGCCCCTATCAAAGGTACAGATCACCCCCTTTTTACCCCGATTTAGGACCAAATGATCATAAATTGTATCATCCATAGTCTTCTTACAATAATTGCTGATGATTATTCCTATAGCAAACCTGTTATGCATATTTATACCAAAACTTGTTCTCCTTGGCATTTACTTTTTTATATGATAGAAGAACATTTTATTTCACCTGAAGAATATGCAGCTAATAAGTGTCAAAGAAAATAACAACAAATTTATCTTAGCATACACTTGTAGGAATGGTAAACAAACATACGCACACCTGTACATACACTCATCCCCTTATTTATTACTGTTATTAGGCGGACCCTAGTCCGAAAGATCCGGACGTAGATATTTCATTCTTCCACACTGTTACAGCTGTGATCATCCGGGCCGTGCTTTATGTCATGCATTAGGAGGGCTTTTAAGAATATAAGTTACTCTCTTTAACACACAATGATTTATCAATACAGTACATGTTTAATTCTAAATATAGGTATTTGGCCCCAAATTCAATAATTGGAGTATTACCGCACGGAAATTCAACTTGGGATTATTGGCGCCCAATTTCACATGGCGTCAACTTCGAGGGACAATATTTCCGTTTGCCTAACCCTTCCACGAATTCGTGGCAGTTTTTGTTATATCTAAATTTTGATGTCTTATTTACATAAGGCATGATCTAAAACCCCATCCTTATACAAAACATTGTTATTTTGACAGGGAGGGAGGGAGGGAGGGAGGAGGAGGGAGGGAGGAGGGAGGAGGGAGGGAGGGAGGGAGGGAGGGAGGAGGAGGAGAGGAGGAGGGAGGAGGAGGAGGGAGGAGGGAGTGGAGGGAGGAGGGAGGGAGGGAGGGAGGGAGGGAGGGGAGGGAGGGAGGGAGGAGGGGAGGGAGGGGGAGGGAGGGAGGGAGGAGGGAGGGAGGGAGGGAGGAGGAGGGAGGAGGGAGGGAGGGAGGGAGGAGGGAGGATGGCGGGAGGGAGGGAGGAGGGAGGGAGGAGGAGGAGGAGGAGGAGGGAGGAGGGAGGGAGGGAGGGAGGGAGGAGGGAGGGAGGGAGGGAGGGAGGGAGGAGGAGGAGAGGAGGGAGGGAGGAGGGAGCGAAGAGCCAGGAGAGGAGCGAGCCAGCCAGGAGCCGAGCAGCCAGGAGGAGCGAGCCAGGGAGCGAGCCAGGAGGGAGGGAGGGAGGAGGGAGGAGGAGGGAGGGAGGGAGGGAGGGAGGAGCCAGGGAGGGAGCGAGGGAGCGAGCAGCGAGGGAGCGAGCGAGCGAGGGAGCCAGCGAGGGAGCGAGCCAGCGAGGGAGAGAGCCAGCGAGGGAGCGAGCCAGCGAGGGAGCGAGCCAGCGAGGGAGCGAGCCAGCGAGGGAGCGAGCCAGCGGGGAGGGAGCCTTTTATTGATCGAAGCCTTGCCCGCCCATAGCCAATGATCACATTTGACATTGCCTATCATTCTTTCCATATATATTTATCTGCTCATTAGTGCATGAATGATAAAGAAAAATCTAAGCATGTATAGGTACATAAACAAATAACTGGCCTTACACATATGCTTGTTAGGGTAACTGAACAACACCTTTTAGGAGAAATCATGTCCATTTTAGTATGTGACCGGGCTTAGACTAATGTAGTAACCAAGCACCTAGTGATATTCTAACAGTTTTTAACAATATGTATATAGGTTGGCTTGCTTGAACTGTTTTCATACAGTCTGGAAAACATAAATGTTTGATTGGCTAATTAGTTCTGTAGAATTCAGCATAAGTGTTCTGATAAAACTTCCCCCAAGTTTCACATGTTTGAATTTTAGGCAGATGGTTTTCAACGCATTTATATTTTCATGGCACTCTGCAATAGAAAATGAAATATATAAATGTCAACTTGCTTTGCTATAGATAATATATTTGGCAAAAAGATGTTTGTGTTATAAAACTAAATGATCTGCTAACTAATTGACATTCCTTCAATAATCAAATATGTAACCAACTAACGGTCACAAACAACACAAATCTACTATATGTTCTCCTACCTTTAATGTTATGTAAGAAAACTGTGGTGCACTGCAGACACAAAATAAATAGACATATGAGAAACACTTTACAGTTACAACAGTTAAACAATATCATAATTATAATATTATATAATAACTTAATCATACAAACATGTACTTTATCATGTGAAAATGGACACCTGAATGATATTCCATATAGTATAGGAGACATACATGCATATTCATTTTCTTTTTTTCACAGTGATGTTTAATATTTATTTTGCAACAATCAAACCATTGTCACAAACCACAGTCTAACTTCATATTACACAGTCTTTTCCTTCTTACATGATAATGTTTTGTTATAAATTCCAGCAACTTTTGAAAAAATAAAGAAAACCTCATGGGTTTCTTCAATTTAGATGAATTAAGTTCAGAGGTGCTTTCAAAAAACACTCAACATTATCTCATTGTGTTACGTTTTCCATTCCAAATATTTTCTCCTTTTCAAACCATGTGGGACCACCAGGCGATCTGTCCCTTCTGCGCCAGCATTTTTGCAGCCTGGGGAGGGAATCGAACCCTCATACATGAGTTTGAACAGGCAATGGTACATGTATACAATCGCTGTTAAACAATTAAAAACCGCTTAATAGTGCCAAATTTATTAGGTTTTCGCATGTCAACCGGTCTTGTTGTGTTATCCGAAGCAAGGCAAACAGTAAATGGTCACCTAGTGTTAATCAAATCGTTCTTACAAAGTAAATATGTGGAATATTGACATGTATTGATTGATTAAAAAGTATTTACTTTAAAACTGTGAGTAATGATCTTTTGATATTTATCTGTAATAATGGAAGTATTGGTGTACAAAGTTGCGACATCTGTCCACCATTAATTGAATTGTTTGAAAGTCTGACACGACAGGAGATATTGCCATATGTAAATTTTCTCAATAATTCCAAATCTTCACGTCCAATTATTTAAAAACCTCAAACCCCTGCACAAAATTGATCCGAATCCACAATATACTCTTATACGCAAGTCCAGATTTCTGGTCTCGAGGGCTATCATATAGATTAGTCAAATTTATTTGACACAATCTGAAAATATTGAGACGTTTTTTAATTTGGGCAATATCTACCGTCACGTCACTTTCGAACCATTCATTTAATGGTGACCGTTTAAAGACCCAAATTTCCATTGTTATCTGAAATGATCGAATTATTTTACTCACAGTTGACAATTGATCCTTTTTTCATCAATCCATGCACTTTACATGTCTGTATACCGCATATTTTCTTTGAAAGAACGGTTTGATAAACGTTAGTTGACGATTTTTTGCTCCCAATAATTTTTTCTGTGCATGCGCACTGGAATGGGAAAAAAACTATTCAGCGTTTTTTTTTAATTGTTCAACGATAATTGATGCTATTGTTTGGTGGTATATAAGTTTATTTAACATATCTTGTTATATCAATTGACTTTGAATGGCCATTTGTGCTTTAAATCCGAAAATTAGAACAAAAAAATCAAACATTATTTGGACCGTTTCGACAATAATAAAGCCACAAAGTCTAATATTGGAAGACAACAGGAGAGGAATGAAAATTGAAGATCGTCCGAAAGCGATGTCCATCCGAATTTGAGAAAAAGCAATCTCATGTCTACGGTATCATATTTCAATTTGGGATTGGATGTATTAAACATTAAATTTACCATCTGTCTGACAGTGAGTCCGTCGGTGCACAAATCCAACATAATCTCTTCTGCCGGTTTCGTAAATTCTATTATAATACGTTTGTCTGTTAAAACAACCTTATGATCATCACCGTCCATGTCTTAAATCCATTCTGTGGAGAAAGACGAACAGTTTGGGAAAATTTAAATTAGTCAGTCTTATATATAAATAGTTTTGTGGCTCCGCCTACTTATGAATAATTCAACGTACCTCTAAGCGGTGCGTCACTGTAATAGGGATAAATTAATGCCGACCTATGTCAGACATGTATACTGAGAAGAGACCGTCTGTCATTTTACAGTGGAGGATGGATGCTATCAAGAGCCACTGAACCAGGTTAGTGTAATGGGAGTTTTTCGACTTTATTTCAATTGTTTGTAATTTTATACATGAAAGTGGTGACTTGATGAAGCAAATTGTGTTTTGTGAGAGAGATAGATAACACGAACTCTATCGCCGGAGTCTGGTTGTGCCCGTTGTGTTGCTTAATTTATGAATGAATTAAACTGGTCATGTCAAAGCTGATCTTTACCCCCGATCTTCACCAACCAATTATTTATTGCAAACAAATGTCGTCTGCAATCTCTCTATGTCGTTGGTAACGGTTTATGGGTCTTGCAATTATCGTTTGTAGATTCAAACCATCGAATTATGGGGTAGGTATATTCTGCTGACTTTTCTCTGCTGACCAGCTGACCGCTGACCAACTGACCAGAGGGTATAAAAATGCTGACCAGTATTTTGCTGACCAGGGTAATTTTGATGACTCCCAATGACTGACTGATAAGAACTGATAAGGGATAAACAGCACCCTATAACCATATCAATGTAGAAAAAGAAGCTTTTGAGTACAAGTGCTTCAGGAGCAGAATTTAAACTTTGCCATTGTCATTATTTCTCTGTTGCTTTCGTTCATAGCATGTTGGAACTTCTGATTTGATAAATATTGATATGTGGAAAAAGGAGAAACTATCTTTAAATAATGTTTTTTGCACATTTTCAAAATATTGATGAAAGGCTATGCTTATTATTTCCTTTTCTTTTTGAAAAATAAATTGTTTGCTGTTTTTGGCCAATGTTTCACTGTTATTGTATTAGATGTAGGAGATTTATATTACTTTATGTGAGTAAATCTGGCAGTTTCAAATATCAGATATCTTGTAATGTTTTCTTTATAATTCATCAAGACTGCATAATTAAAAAACAAATCAAAGAATAATAAATTTTGTGTCCATTGTTTTATATTCATTATTAGTCTTCTATTTTAATCATAGTAGCACAAGATTTCTTTTAAAGTTTAATTTCTCGTTTTTAAGTGTTGGTTAGCAATTGGTTTGTGTAAGAAGCTGACAAGTGCTTTGCTGACCAAGGTATTTTGATGACCCCCACTGACTGACTGATAAGCCATAAACAGCTCCTTATAACCAAAACAATGTAGAAAAAGAGGTAATTCAGAAAAAGAAATTGGCTCTACCAAATTCAAGCAGACTTTTATTTTTCATTCTTTAAATCTTGAAAGTTTAATTTGAATAAATTGGAATTTTTCCTAACATGGTTTTATGGAAAAAAATCTTGACTAAATGTCAATCTCATGCACTTTTTATTTCTTTGAAAAAAATGTGTTTGATGTTTTTGTTTAAAGTATCACTGTTATTGTTTTTAATAAAGAGTAAATCAGTTGATTTGAGTAATTTTATTTGTCATTTTAAGGAATCTCATATTTTTCCCTGTTTTGATACATACAATTAATTTAGTTTGCATCTATTTTAAGAAATTAAAGTGGTATAAATTTTGTCAATATTGTAATACATATCCATCATTAGAAAAAAAAGAAAAATTGTTGGATTTGGCAATGTGTTGACATGAATGCAGTCAGTCAGCAGAACTGGCCAACAAAGATGGAGAAGGGCTCTGTCAGCATTCAAACACAATTGAATTAGGGGTTAACAGAAGTTTAATGCAAAACAAGCACTTTAAAAACCCCTTTTCTTTATTTGAGTAAAACACATATATTTTACCAATTCCCTTTTAGTATTAGGACAAGATTATGTGTTGGTAAGCATTATTCAATGGTCTTAAAAGCAGACCAATGTTTTGCTGACCACATTAATTCTGATGACCCCTTTCAAAGACCTAATAAACAGTCTTTTTATTAGGTCTTTTCCCCGATTGACTGACTGATATAAGAATTTATATGCAATAAACAGCTTCTCAAATCAAAACGATACAAAAAGAAGTAGCTGGCTTCATCATAGTCCAAATGCCTCAGGATAATAAGTTTTCTTTTCGGTGATCTGTCTTTTCATTCCTAATTTTTTTTTATTTAAATCCATTTTTATTTTGTATTCATTGAAGGGACTTACTCAGGTGTTTGTGGTCTTGGATTAATAAATGTCATAAACTTGATATTAACACTCATTGATACTAAACTAATACAACATCCAATTTCATTTCTTCTAAGTGTTTTTTTTAGCTTCTCAAAATTGGTGGAAGGAATTTTTTCCAGGTATCATTTCATTCTTGTGGTTGACCATTGTATAGGTTGAGCTTATTACCTAGACACATGTACCCTTCACATTTAGGCAAAGTGGAACTACATAGCATACCAGTCATTAGTACATGTACATATTACTTTTATATACCTGGGCCCAGTTGTTCAAACGGTTGTTAAAGGCCTAGTTTAGTCCTTCTTTAATTGACCCCCCCCAAAACCAATAACCAGATGCCCACCCGGTGTGATGACCAGCTGTGATAATTAATTGGGATTACGTAATACCATGTATAGCACTGTGTCAAACTGATGGGTTTCTTTTGACAATTTTTTTTAAAGAGGACATTTAAGCAGCAGAATTGATTTTTTTTTCAATTAGGCTTCAAATTTTTTTTTTTAGAAGTTTGAAAGGTTTTTTAGTAGGTTTTTCTTTTTTTTTCAATTTGTGCCTTATATAAAGATCATTTTACGTAATTATGACTTGCAGCATAGTTATAGTTCCTCTGTAGTATCATCATCATCATCATCATCATCAATCATTATCATCAAAATCATCATCATCATCATCAACATTATCATCAAAATCACCATCATCATCATCAAAAGCATCATCAAAAGCATCATCATCATCATCAATGTTATAAGTATAACGAGTGAAAATTTATGGAATAACTAACTTATTATTTTCTTCACATTTCTTAACAGTTTATTAAGAAAAATCCACTTATCTTGTAAATCATTGTTTTAAATAAAGAAATCAAGAATTCAACATTTATTTCTTATTGATATTCCACATTATGAAAATCGAAGCAGAATGACATTTTTTTCTATGTAAGACTTGAAATATATTTTTGGAATTTTGGATAGGTTTTTAATAGGGGACTGTTTTTTTTAATTTGTACCTTGAATGAAGATTAATTTATGTAAGGATGACTTGCAGCAGGGAATGTTATAGTTCCTCTGAGGTATATCATCATCATCACCATAGTATATCATCATCATCATCATCCATTTTATAACTTTGACAAGTGCTAGTTCATTGAACAACTAACTCATTTTTTTTTATATTTCTTGTCAGTTTATTAAGAAAAATCTATTAATCATGTAAATCCTTGTTTTAGATAAAGAAAGCTATAACCAAACACGTATTTCTTATCAATGTTCTACATCATGAGAAACCGAAGGGTTGGAGTATTGCATAATCTGACCACCCATTCCTTATCAAGTAATATACAGGAAATTTGCTCCATGCTGTGGAACTGTATTGTTGCCCTGTAGGGTGCCCAGTGGGAGATAAGATACCAGACATTCCAAAGACTAGGCCTTTAAAGGCCTAGTTTAGTCCTTCTTAAATTGACCCCCCCCCAAAACCAATAACCAGATGCCCACCCGGTGTGATGACCAGCTGTGATAATTAATTGGGATTACGTAATACCATGTATAGCACTGTGTCAAACTGATGGGTTTCTTTTGACAATTTTTTTTAAAGAGGACATTTAAGCAGCAGAATTGATTTTTTTTCAATTAGGCTTCAAATTTCTTTTTTAGAAGTTTGAAAGGTTTTTTAGTAGGTTTTTCTTTTTTTTTTCAATTTGTGCCTTATATAAAAATCATTTTACGTAATTATGATTTGCAGCATAGTTATAGTTCCTCTGTAGTATCATCATCATCATCATCATCATCATCATCATCATCATCAACATTATCATCAAAATCACCATCATCATCATCAACATTATCATCAAAAGCATCATCATCGTCATCAATGTTATAAGTATAACGAGTGAAAATTTATGGAATAACTAACTTATTATTTTCTTCACATTTCTTAACAGTTTATTAAGAAAAATCCACTTATCTTGTAAATCATTGTTTTAAATAAAGAAATCAAGAATTCAACATTTATTTCTTATTGATATTCCACATTATAAAATCGAAGCAGAATGACATTTTTTTCTATGTAAGACTTGAAATATACTTTTGGAATTTTGGATAGGTTTTTAATAGGGGACTGTTTTTTTTAATTTGTACCTTGAATAAAGATTAATTTATATAAGAATGACTTGCAGCAGGGAATGTTATAGTTCCTCTGAGGTATATCATCATCATCACCATAGTATATCATCATCATCATCATCCATTTTATAACTTTGACAAGTGCCAGTTCATTGAACAACTAACTCATTTTTTTTTATATTTCTTGTCAGTTTATTAAGAAAAATCTATTAATCATGTAAATCCTTGTTTTAGATAAAGAAAGCTATAACCAAACACGTATTTCTTATCAATGTACATCATGAGAAACCGAAGGGTTGGGGTATTGCATAATCTGACCACCCATTCCTTATCAAGAAATATACAGGAAATTTGCTCCATGCTGTGGAACTGTATTGTTGCCCTGTAGGGTGCCCAGTGGGAGATAAGATACCAGACATTCCAAAGACTAGGCCTTTAAATCTAATCATCCGTTAAACTAACGGCTGATTAGAATCCCTAACAGTCTGTAATTTAACGGCCTGTTAATTAAGCGTTGTTTAACCCAATTTAACACCTTTGTTAACTGACGACTTGTTAAGATTTTAACAAGCCTGTTAAGTCTTCTGTACAAGTTGATAAATTTGCAAGTGTCATGGCCGCCGATCCGAAAACAGTCGAGGTTTTGGAATCAAAAATAGCAATTTATTGAGTTAGAGCTATTGCCAGGGTATTTCGGAGATTTTGAAGCGGTGAAATGTTTTGATAAATCGATCGGGAGAGTTTAGATGTCCAAGGAAGGGCTCATTTATGAATAACGGGATGTTGTCTATGGAGAAGGAGGGTCTCAACATAAATCTGACACAAAGGTATGTTTAGAATGATGTAATATCTATGAAAAATGGCATTTACAAAACATTTTCAAGAAATAAAAAATTCAATCTTCTTTTATTATTATTAATCGTTCGTAACCATGCAGTTATGTCCCTTGATTGGTCTTTCAAAATGTGGTGTGTAAAGTCAAAAAGTGACAGTTGTGTTGTGAACGCATTATATGTCTCAAATGTCGATCTAACTACACAATTTGGTATGTTAAACCTTCCTTAGTTGTTGAGATTTATTTTTTGATCCAATGAACAAAGGCAACTACGTTTATCTTCATGAATGTGGTCAGCGATAGATAAAACTTGATTCGAACCCAAGCATGTACGTACCTCTATGAAATGTCAAAAGTGTGTACTAAAGGCTTACAAACTGAAATGATTGGTAATTTTTCACTTTCATCCTGTTTAGAACTTTAATTTACATGCCACAAATTTCATTCGCTTTGAAGCAAGTTTGAGTTGACCTTAGGTATGTTGATGGTAAGGCTATGAAAACGGTGTTATCATGTATAGATTTAAAGACAAAATTGACATGAATTATGATTATTATGATATTGCATTAGTATTCTTTTCTTTCAGAAAAATGGCCCATTCATTTGATAAATTCCAGTCGATATGGTTTGGAGTTTAAACATAACAGTGTGGTACCAACAGTAAAACTCATCAGGTAAAGTATCTCTTAATTGATAACAAATCCCTTTACCTTTCAAGATTCAAGCAATGCTGAAAAACAACATTTTGACAGTTTTGTTTGTATGACCACTCTGTCATATACTTATCATACAGGGACCACTAACATAGCTTTCAACCATTTATGATATATACATTATTATGTTTTAATACATGTGTTTCATAATCCAACATAAATGTTTATATCTTATGTCACCACTGAGCAAGCTAAGGAAATATTTTTGTTAAAGAAACTGGCATATGAACTGAGTGTGAAGTTTTACTAACATACCAATCTTGGTAGTATTTAAAAGATTAAAAGAAGAAGAAATTTGTCTACAATAACTTATAGATATACTTTTAAGAATATTTTCTTTGTATAAATAGATATCGACATCAAAATACTATGATGTTTTCTTTGTTTCTGGCATTGGTAGCACATGCAGGTAATTCTTTAAATCAGTTTGTCTCAAAGATAATTTGCCCATAATGAGCATAATTTCAATTTATTACAAGTGTCTAATGTATACATTATTGATGCTTGACTGAGAGATATCATTTGTCTCTTTTATAGAGGTCATAATCCTGTTTGTTTGCTACATGTCACTGGAAAATAGCTGCAGTACTAGCTTGATGTCATGATAATACTTGAATAAGCTTTCAATTTTTTATATTCTAGATATTTTCATCAAAATGGACAGAGGACTACTATTAGAGAACAGAGAGGGTATTACACCAAATCAAAGATGCAGAATGAAGGGGAAAGTCTATTACTTGTGTTGATATATTGATGGTTTGACTTAATTTTAAGAAATTCACATCAATTATACTATCAATTAATTGATCTTAGATATATGCAATGAATAGCAACTTGCAGATGTAAATAACGAAATGATGAAATTGCTTAGTATTTCAAACATTAAACATTTTGTCACAGGGATATGCTTATTCCATCCCCTTTTAGGAGTTCTTAAATTGGTTTAAATTGAAATAGTGCATTTTGTCACAGATTGTCTATCCAGCATTTTATAGCAGATATACTGATGTAAGTCATTATGCAGTATCCCTGTTCGGGGTTTATTCTGTATCCAATAGATTTACATAGATTTTTCTCTAAAGTTTCACTAACACTGTAACACATATCTCTCCTTTTGTCTAAATTGGCTTTTCCCTCAATGTTATGATGCATTGTTAGATTTTTTTCATAAAAAACACTTTTGCAAGTTGATACTTTTGAATTTGGCCATTTACAAAATGTGAAATCAAAAGGAAATAAGGCTTGAATACCTCCAAGTTGCAAGACTTTCAAAACAAAGGATCAATCTTTTCTTGATATACTTGTCACTTGTACTCAATTGCAGCTTTGTAGTATATGAGATATTTTGCAATGTGGATCTTGCCAAAAATACATTTGCTCATTCACAATAATAAAGCTCTTTTTAGAATACATTTATTGTTCTATGTACACATTTTTTTATTACATGTTATTGTTACTACATGTATTTCGTCTTTCACCCATTGTAAAAAGAAAATGTGCAAGTCATATGCAAGGCAATAAATCAGAATCAAAGGTATATATTTTGGTATACTCGGCATAAAGGGAATGTAAGTATACATATGAATAAAACAGATTATTTTATTTGATGTGTCAGTCATTTCACTCGTTAAATGAACATTTTGGCGTAAAGGATGAGGACTCGGGTATTCGGACATTGCATTGCTATAGTATTGCGATGTAAAATGTCAATGAAAATCGTTAAAGCCGTATTGAAAAATAGCCACAATGCCGACGTTTAAGTAGTCAGTTGGAACTATCAATACGATGCTCTTAACTTCAAAGAAATAGGAATAATCAACATTTCCTTAAGTTCCTATCGAAGTTACTCTTTTTGGTTTTTCTCTGGGATGTAGTAAAACAATGTATTAATAAACGCGTGCTCTATTATTATTCGTTTTTGATAAAAATGTATATCTATAAGAAACGTTATTGATATCAATTCTCTTTCTTTCCCTTTTCAATTGTAAACGAAAACCCCAACAATACTCGAAAAAAGGACTTTATTACCAACAATGCGCCCATATTGGATTCCTATGTTAAATTTTAATTGACCTCTAGACCTCGATTAAAGTTAA
The DNA here is from genome assembly GCA_947846245.1 of Cerastoderma edule. Taxonomy (NCBI): domain Eukaryota; kingdom Metazoa; phylum Mollusca; class Bivalvia; order Cardiida; family Cardiidae; genus Cerastoderma; species Cerastoderma edule. The sequence goes on along the minus strand of OX401422.1, from coordinate 21,151,748 downwards.
CAGGCAGTTCCTATGTCAAACGTCTGTTAAATCCGGTTGTTAAGTTCGAACAACAAGATTCAATCCACTTGTTAAATATAACAGCTTGTTAGGGTATTTAACAAACTGTTAACTTTAACAAGCGTTCAAACAACTGGGCCCTGATCAGCAAATTTGGGGGGCAAATGTACATATACCGTTTATTGCAGATTTTCCAAATTGTCCATTATGTGTAAGTCAGTTTAAGGGAATGAAAATATACATGTGATTATTTAGATACATTGTTAAAGGAAAACAAAAACATATTAGATGGCTGATAGTTGAAAATGCCAGATTAACTTATAAAGTTATATACAAAATCATATCAAGAACAGTTTCTCCCTTTCTCTCATGCCAATGTTTCTAGAATTTTGAAAAATGCTCTCAAAATACAACTTCACAAAAGTAAATGATTTCTAATTAATTACAAAAAGTGAAATTGGAAACTCGAGAAATTAACAAAGTATCTATTCTGAGGCAAATAGACTCAGGCAATCGTATCTACTCGGCAATCCCCGTAACAAGTCGGTAGATATACCTCGTAGGCAGTACATGAATACACCAGAAATCCTGGGGTAATTCGACTTATTTCCGGCGGATTACGCAAAATGCACACAGGCACTAAATATGTATTTGAATACACACAAATTGGTTATATATCACAATTGAATGGGCTTTTTACCCTTTTCATTAAAGATGATCATATCAACACATCTTTGTTTCATATTTTGTCAATCGGCTCTTTTCGGCACTCCCCGGCTTGTTACGGGGATTGCCGAGTAGATACGATTGGCCCTTCGTTGCTGACCTACTTTCAAAAATGGCTCCCCATTACCTCCGAGGTTATTTTAAGAAATGACCGAGGTGTTCCGAATGAGACTCAGGTAGAGCCAGCTATTTTTTCTGCAGTGTTCTGATAATAGGGAGCTGTTTATTGCCTATATAGCCATTCTTATCAGTCAGTCAGTGGGGGGTCATCAGAATTACCTTGTTCAGCAAACACTGCTACTTTTTAGACCAACCAATCTATTGTTGTCCAACCAACACACAAAACAAAAACCGTTTATCAAAAATAATTGTGCTACTTTATTTAGAATAAAAGGTTAAATGCTTGATTTGCATTAAAATTAAGTTTTATTATTAATTCAATTCTGATTGAATACTGATAGAACAATTCGTCTGACTGACTGCTTCCATGTCAAGAAATTGCTGACCAATCCTGTGGACCAATCAACACATTTCTCATTTATCCATGGATTTAGAACAATGTGACAAAATTCATACTCCTTTGATTTCATTTGAATATATATAGATCTATATATATATATATATAAATATATATATATATATAAAATCTAGATGAATTCATGAAAGAAATGAGAAAAGCTGATATTTGAAAATTACCACAACTCACATGGATTGACATAATACTCTAAAAGTTGATACAATTAATACATTAAACAATGGAAAAAAACATGTAACAGTTTACTTTTAGAAAAAAGAATGAAAAAAATAACAAAGCATTTGTTCAAGATTTTCAATTTGTGCAAAGCAAGGTTAATTAAGAACAATTTCTCCTTTTTCTAACATGTCAAATATTCTTAAATAAAAAATGATAATTAAAGGAAAGGGTTGAAATAAAACTTGACAAATTGATTTTTCATTTCAAAAGGCATTTGACTTTTTTGGAGCCAGCTTCTTTTTTGCATTGTTTTGGTAATAGGGAGCTGTTTATCGCTTGTCAGTTCTTATCAGTCAGTCAGTTGGGGTTATCAAAATTTAGCCTGGGGTCCTGGCCCGTTCGTATACCGCGAACTAGGGCCAGGTGTCAGAGAAAGTTTACCGAACACATTAGTGTTCGGTTATGCCGAGGTATTCCGAATGAAACAACATCGACTGCGCATGCGCGTCGATTAAGAGTCTGCAAGCTTATTCATGGGAAACTGTACCTATTTAGACACCCTACTTAGCGTTGGATCCTTTTGAGATGAAATAGTGACTCCGGTTTTTATTGTATTTTAAAGCGTTGTGTTTCGTAATGGAACACAAATGCAGTACACCGCGCAAATCACCCAAACAGGGTTGTGTTTGTGACACAAGTATTGAAAAGTCAAGATCTTTGCGTCGTGTTTTACCATATAACAAATCCGGAGTAGATCAAAGTAAACTTTATGGTGGAATGTCTGTAATAGATGGTGTCGTGTGCTTAAATTTGTTATAGAAAAGTACTTAATATTGACAAGATAGTTACAGAATTAAGGAAGGCGTGTCAATCTTCCAAAGTTAGAGTTAAACGTGGTTTTAAAAGACGAGATATGACGAGACAAGAATATATCTGGAAAATCGTTTGATAAGCAATATATGTTAGAATAGTATTAATTCTGATATCAAATTCTTGAGATCTAAATGTGTCCAAATCAGTTTATTCTTAGTTCATGCGTTTCCCCCCTTTTTGATGACTTCGTCAACTACAGGTTCTTATGTTAAATCAGACTTTCAAACAACACTAAATAAGCCTATTGCGATAATGTTTAATACTAATTATAATTGATTTTGTAGGCTTCATATGATTTTGTCAAAACGAAAAATAAAGGTGCTTAATTTGTCGAGAAGCTTGGCTTTTGATTATAATTTGGAAAAGAAAAATCACGTTCTTTTTTCCTTGTTTGTTATCTAACTTATGACTGCATAAAGGGAATAAATACAGATGCCGTTGATATACTAAAACTCTTGTCGGTGGGATTCTTATCTTTATTGCCTGTTAATTGAATTCTTGATTGTTTAACCAGAGATATGTGAAACCCTTTACCCCTTCCTTTTATGTGTCGTTGGATTTGATTAAAAAGAACATGTTATGGGAAAGATAGAAGAAAATCCCAATTTTTTCACATTTTTATGTGGTCTTTCTTTCTTCAAAATCTCCTATTAACACTTCACAAGCCTCAAATTTAAGCATCGAAGGATTTAAGATGATATGTAATATTGATTGGTGGAGATATTTGTTTCCAATTTGTTTCCATTCAATATGTTTTGTGTGTGATTTAAAACTCATTTGAATATATAAACAATAGTTTTGGTAGAATTGATTCAGAGATAACTACTAAAGTAAAAAGTTTGATTCTTTTACAAAAGATATCAATTTAATCTGATATTTTGAATCCCAATATTTAAATCAAACAATAAATTAATAGAAAAATAAAATGAAATGAACAAAATCCATTTAAGTGCAATTAATTTATAAAAAATGGAGTATTGTATGAAAATTGTAAAAGGTAAAGGCTACCCAGGCTGAATAAGGGTTGGAAAAGGGTAAAAATGATAAGGGTAAAAAAGGGTAAATGCACAATTCAAACGCCATCTTTTCATAATAAGGCGAGTGGCAATCCGTTAGCCAATCAGAAGAGACAATTCATTCTATGACACCTGGTCCAAATGCGGGTTAGCATGGGCCAGGACCCCAGGCTAATCACAATTACCCTGGTCAGCAAAATACTGGTCAACATTTTATACCCTCTGGTCAGCTGGTCAGCGGTCAGCAGTCAGCTGGTCAACAGAGAAAAGTCAACAGAATATACCTACCCTGAATTATGTATGTAATGAGGAAAAAAGTCAATTCTACAAAAGATCTACTTATAAAAGATATTTTTTCAGCATGAATGATAGTCAGAAATATCCATCTGGGATAATTGATATTCTGCTACTGTCATATATCGGGCTAGTCCAGATAACTGGTCTCGAAGGCTATTGCTATTTTGACTGACGTTTCCGAGACGTAGCGAAGCACGATAAATGTCCAAATGATGAAAAAAGCTTCGTTCACGGATCATTATTGAGACTAATATCATGCTGACTATTTGAATGAACCATTAGATTGCAAAATCAATTTGGGGAAGGGTTAGTTGGTTTGTATCTTTGAAATATAAGTACAAATTGATAAATGTTTAATTTGAACATATTCGTTTCCCCACTGAAGCAATATAGGATGGATTAACCAAACTTAATATCAAGAGATTGTGATATTCATGTTAATTAAGAGTTGCATCAGCTGTTTTGAACATTCTCTTATATAAAGCAAACTGCTTACATAAACAGCTTTGTTTACAGTCAAAACGGCCCAATGTCAAAACGGCCCACGGTTAAAACGGCCCGGAATTAGTCAAAACAGCCCAATTATTGGTTTTATGTTCAGTCAAAACGGACCAATAAATGTGAATGACAAAGATTGGCAATGATTACTTTAATTTAATGTTTATTAGAAATTATATAAAAGTAACCAAAAATAATACATTAATGAGTAAAATATGCATACATGTAAACATTATCATGGGTGAAAGTGTTCAGGATTATTCCTGAATTTCAGGTTTTTGACACTTTTTGTCCCTTTATAATGCTAAAACAAACATGTCTTATAAGGAAAATGAACAAGAGATTTCAGGTTTTTGAAATTCTTCATCTTTCACCCATAAAATTATGATTGTCTGCCAGAATTGGGATAACAATGGTTAAAATTCCCATTCTTCACAAATACTTGTGGATAGGAAATTACTTTTAAAAAGATTCTTTATTCTTGTTTAGTTATAATTGGCGTATCATATGAGTGAGTGCACTCCGTGCACCTTCATGAATCATGAATAATCTATTTTTAATTTTAAACTTATTTATTTTACACTGGTTGTGAAACAATTGAGATAAATCACTCTCGACTCATTAGATAATCTAGATAGATAAACTACAAACATGAAAGTGATTGAATATATTAAGACATAGGGGAAAAAACGTTTGGGTCAGTTTTCTAGCTTTCTATTAGATGTATACACATGTACGGTATTTTGTAAAGCATTATGCCGCTTGAATCAACATATGATTCGCACTATATATTTTGTGAGATTTGACTCTTCATCATTTTATACCAAAATTTATCCGTCCTCTGTCTACAAATAACCGCTAATATCAGTCTACCCTACTCATCAAAGACTGCTTATTTGGTGTTTTCTGTCTGACCCTTAGCAGGTGTGTACCAAATCACAAATGTAAATTATCAATATTTTAAACGAGTAACCCCACCATGATAATATGAACTAAGGCATTGCCTCTAGACCGCTCTCTTTACTCAATGGTATGGATTTTGTGAAAAAACTTACATTTAATGAATATGTGTTTCAATCCTAATTCAGAGTACAACTTTGCGGAAGTATAAGAATTGGCTTTCTTTGGGGAGCAAATACTCATTTTGTAACAAAGCTGCCATCTTTGTCACATTTAGATAGGTCTCCGTTTAAGGACAAGTCTCCTTGCAGACTCCTGGTAAACTCTTTTGATTGTATGTTTTACATGGGTATAAGTTTAGCTTGCTTGGGCTATGTATGAGGGCCTTTCATCAATAATGAGACATTCATCATGTAAGGACAAACTGCTCATGCAATGTCAGAACCACCAAACTACGATATATGAACCACAAGTTTGTCTCTGCATGAAATCCTAGAATTTTTTTCACAAAATTATGTGTTGTAGGTACTGGTTTTAACCCTTTCCCAAACAATAATGACATCTGACCACTTTTTTTCAGACGACTTTAGAAAACATTGAGGGAAAAGGAGAAATTGCTTGTGACAAGCAATTTTTCCTTTTACCACAATGTTTTCTGGCCTATCAGAATATTATTTTCCAATTTCATCACATTTTGAAATGTCGTCTGCAAACTCTTTCAATTTGGTACAGTCAAAAATTTGTTGTTGAGGAAAGGGTTAAATCATCATGAGAACCAACAACATGTCATTTGGTGATTAAAAAGGGTCATTTGGGTTGATAGTATCAGACACTATTCAACAACATACTCATCTGCTTGTACATGCTTAGGTAGCTAAATTACATCATATAGAAAGCCAATCAGGTATTTGTTTAAATTTTTCTTTACTGTAGATAAGGAAATTCCAAATAAATTGCTTAGCAGATCTCCAAAGGATCATTCAAATACAACAAATAGCTTTGTTGAAGACAAATGGTTTTTTATTTAACTTTAAAATAAAAGTAAAAGATTCTATAAATTTTGATTAATATTTCATTAACTTTTTCACACATAAAACACTGGTTTTTTGATATGCGTTTATTTATCATAAAGAACTTAAAAAACAAAATATGCAAAAAAAAAAATGATATGCAATAATTTATTAAAAAATGTAGTTAAAAGACATAAGTGAAAATCAGCGACTGCATTTGTTCATGTAGTCTAATGCCTTGCTCTAACACATTGGTTGAAAAAATGAAATCACTGCTTAATCTTGGGACATTATTTTCATTTTTTGATGCCAACATTTCCCTGATCTTCATAGTTTGAAAAGAAAAACTCCTGAAAGTTGGAAGCATATGGCAGAAACATTCATGATCAACTTAAATTTTTCGAAAAAAGATATCAACAAATATTCTATGACATACATCCTTAAGACATTTATCCATTTTTTCCAAAATAGTGTTTCAAATTTAAGCAATAACAGATATAATTAAAAATTTCTTTGACCAATGAATAGAACAATTGTGACAAGGCAAAATTTGATGTGCTCTCTGAGCCAATTTCCCTAGCCATAATTAATTAAAATTTGTGTTGAAAATTAAGGAGTTTACCATGGATACTGAAGGAAAAACAATAACTTGACACTGATGTATGCTTAAAATTTAAACTAAACTCTCATCTTTGTTTCATTGAAAAATGTCATAAACATGCAATTGTAAGAAAAGAAATTCAAGTAATGACAAGTTTCTGTCTTCTACTGGTCTGCTGCAGGCTGACTAAGCTGTCTAAATATAGTATGGGCATGCTTTTTGTCTCATTGATTTGATTAACCCTTTCCCAAACAACAAAGAAATTTGACGACTTTGTTGAAGATGACTTTAGAAATCATTGTTGGAAAAGGAAAAACTGCTCGTAAGGAGCAATTTTTCCTTTTCCCACAAGGTTTTCTGCTTTTCCTGAAGAATATTGTTCAAGTTCATCACATTTTGTCTGCAAACTCCTTCAATTTGTGACAGTCGAAATTTTGTTGTTTGGGAAAGGGTTAAGTTCAATTTTTGAAGGCTTTTTGAAAAAAAAAAATGAGTACCACAAGACATATGTGACATTGTTATCAATATAGACTATTCCATAGTCCATCACAGTTTTTCTATATTATTGTCATTTGATGTTATCAGTACCAAATAACACTAAACACTATTCTTGAACTAGTCTTTTGAGGAGAAAACTAAGCTTTAAAACTGTTCATGAGTCAAACATATCTATAGATTAAGGGTATTCAGGCATCCATGTAAATCTTCATCTGTTTTTGATTGTACCAAATCCATGTGATCTTCCAGCATATTTTGATGTTGTAACCTCTTCCTTACTCTGCCAGTTAGTCATCAGACTTGGCTGTTAAAGAGAAAAATAAAAAATATCAATCTTTTGTTAATACTGGCCACATTTAAATGACTGATTATTCTTAATTGGTAACATTGGAAATAATTATTTCCCCTTGGTAATCAATTGAAGCAGTAATCTGACAGGAAAATAAGAACTGATTGATGATAACAATCTATATTTCAACCTGTCTTGATTTATTTTCTTTCATTCTCAGTCAAACCAAGGTTTTCAAAAAAGAAAAAAGGAAAAGTCAATTACAAATTGTGAGTAACACAAAATTCATCAACGTATATGTATAACTATTTTTTTGAAGACAAAGTATTAAAAGGAGGACATGTTAAGAATTCCAACCTTTGTCAAACTTGCTTGTTTCCTGAATACTGTGCTGCATATCAATTTTCATATTATGTAATTATGCTATAATCTAATCAGAGATGTGTGAATTAAAGAGAAAAACCACTTTGACATTTGAGAGATTGCTTCTTTGTTATAATTAGATTTAGATTAGAGTCATTAACTGACACAGGTCCCATATGGGTCCTCTCCATTAGCGCCGTACCTACATTTTTCAGTTCTGGAGCAGCATTCCTGGAAACCCCCAGGCTAGGGCTCTGAAGTGACTTGCCAAAGGCCATTCCCATGAAACAAGAGTCAAGCTAAAAAGAAGTATAGGTGAAAGGTCCCATATTGTCAAAACGAATGACGGAGGTACTTAACGTCGAAACTGATATCACATGACTGCTGCAGCAAATGACAAAATTTTAATACCCAAAATTCCATTTGCAATTGATTTAGATCTACATTAATTTGAATAGTATGAATAGATTGAGAAACTTCAAAGGTATAGTTTCAATTCACTAATTAGTACAACTCCCTTATAACACAAGCACCATTAATTATATATTCGTTGATTAATAATGATCGAGCATAGATTGTTATTCAATTATTACCAGTTATTCTTTAATAATACGCCATTACATAGCTGACATTATTACCTTTAACTAAATTGAATTGTTTGCATAATCAACAAAGCATCTAAATACAAAGTGTTAAAACAGCATAAACCTCCTGTTTGGCCGTTTTTGACTGATTGAAAAATCAACAATGGGGCCTTTCTGACCATTCCAGGGCCATTCTTACCGATTTCCGGGCTGTTTTGACACTGGGCCGTTTTGACAAGGTCCTGTTATGGTATGATATTAAACACAATCCATTCTTTTGACTAAGGCTGAGAACTAATTATTGGCTCTTCGAATACTCTTTTAGACCTCAATGCAATGCAATGCAATGCAACATGATTTATTCTTCCATCACTGACCAATGCTGTTCATGAGGGAAAGCAGTGAGTGACTTGATAAACATGTACAATACTGAGAGCTGACCATGGCAATTTGATTGAAAACAGCACAACACCCCCATCTAACACAAGTGATTAAATTGTCTTCTGTAGAAAACGTCTGGAATTATAAATGGGGAAGGAAATATTCCTTGTACAACTTATCTTTCAAGGCTTGAAATAAATCAAGTATTTGTTGCATATACAAGGGTTTGTGTAAGATAAATGAACATTGACCAATATCTCTTGATTGGGTTGACATACATAGATAAAATCTGGCACACAAAAAGAGTAAACCTTTGTCAGTCAACTTATACAGAGATGACCTTATTATGTAACATGAACTGTCCTGACTTCATTTTCTCTTATGTCATAGTATACATCACTATTGAATTTTAGCATACATTAAGATTGAATGTTTGGGCAGGAAAGGCACATCAGAGATTTTTATAGCCCTGCAACTTAATCGGGTTCCTCTCGGAGTAAAGCCATCGTGGGTCACCCATCCAGGTACTAACCACTTGGTATGTTGCTTAACTTAAAGAGAAAGCCTAGCACTCTACCACATCACCCATAAAAGTCGGCTTCCACAGCGAGACCGTAGAAGTGGTATTTAAACATAAACCCTATTACTGTCACATTTCTCCCACCTTTCTTTTGACTTCCGAAGTTACAAATGTCACAAAAACATACCTGGGCAGTTACCGAGTTTTTACAATTCAAGTAGGTACAAATGCCACTAATTACACTGCTACATAGCAGAAACTAGTATTGAGAACATGCTATGAACAATTAAGGGTACGGGAATGATGGTGTTATCAAACCAAATCCCTACGCTGCCACCAATTTTGTAACATGTATCGGGTCCCTCTGGGAGTAAAGCCATCGTGAGTCACAGATCCAGGTACTAACCACTTAGTATGTTGCTTAACTTTGATAGAAAGCCAACCACTCTACCGAATCAACCGTAAAAGCCGGCTTCCACAGCGAGACCGTAGAAGCGGTATTTATACATAAACCCTATAGCCTGTGTCGCGACTTTTCAAATACTCTACGGCGCCTAGTTCACGGTGGTTAATCAAAACGGGTGTGTTTATTTCTTTAATATCTTAGCAGATACGACAAAGTTTCTTGTTTTAATTATCTGACGGAACATGTTATATATTTGTTCATTGATGTTAACGGACATTTGCGTTCGACATGTTCATGTATTTAAAAACAAACCAAAAATGTGAAGCAGAAATAAGTAAGAACTCTTCAAAGTTGATTTCAAAGACAATATTTCAATTATATCTAAATGTATCAAACTCTTATTGACATTGTTTTGGCAATTTTAACGCACATTAACTGATACTTCTCAATTATTTTGGTTTTTAAATCTTGAAAAGCCTTGCACATGGTAAAAACAGAGATATTTTAATGCAATGGATAATATACGTACACGGCACCGGCTAATTAACGATGTAAACAGACAATTTTATATAACCCTTTTCTGATCATTAATTAAGCTGTAAAACAGGTTATTTTTCATAAGAATAGTTTCGAAATGATTTATTCAAATTAAAATCTTGATAAATTAAGCTGATTATTTCACTTTGTGTGTGAAATATGCATCAAGATGTGGC